>JAVYIG010002529.1:5000-242192 GCA_035222895.1 Strongylocentrotus droebachiensis | reverse complement strand
GTGCAACTGAGCAAACCTTATTTGATATATGTTTGTGTATGTGTGTCCTTGCAAGGCAATATGTTGGACCTATTATGTGCTTAATACTGCCATAGAAATCAAAGATTTGTTGGTATTCATTGTGATTGATAAGAACTTCACAATTATTTAAAGGGGGTGTAGCATGACGAGACTACGTGTCTTTCCCGTGACCCGGCTCGGGCCAATCGGGTATAATACGACTACGGAAGATGCCACCGCAGTATTCATGTGCGTGCAACATATGCGTAACCGAAGCATTAGGCAAATTTCGGTCTGTTTTACGAACGCTAGCGCATGCCGACTGTTAATCAAGTTCATTTGTTTATGTGCAGTTGTCCAAAAGAAGTCTTAGATGGCGTTAACCAGTATTTGCCATGCTACACCCCCTTTAATACTGCCGTAGAAATCAAAGATTTGTTGGTATTCATTGTGATTGATAAGAACGTCACAATTATTTAAAGAGTATGTAATTTTTGAGAATGCATTAGACAAAGACTACCTGTCTTAAAGGTAATACAAAGTTTTGGTATGGGGTCATGAATTTGGTTCAAATGAACATATTGGAAGCATATTGCGGTCCTACAATATTCACTGATCTTTGTGGCGGTTGAAATCGAGTCTAAAGTTATAAAATTGTAAATAATAAACTCTTTATGTTGTATAGCTCCCTCTCAAGGTCAAGATATTAATTAAGCTACAAAACAATGTTTCTTGACTAAAATCGACCAATAAGCTATTCCCTTTTGGAAATTATATATCACAACTACATATTCTGAGATTGTTATGGTCGCAGCTACCATTGTACTGCTTCTTCTCAAAAGCAGAAGTGTTTTAGGGGCTAAATTTTCTAGTGCTTATAATACGTCCAAAGGGGCATCCAAATATATCAAAATTGTAAAGAATCACTATCAATCCAATTTTCAAAATTTCCCAAAATTTAGTATTACCTTTAATGGTCAGGTTGTAAGAATCTGTATGTTTATATTTAATTCAGGACTCAGTTTTATATTTTTTAAATATAATAAGTAGGCAAATCATATAAATCATGAAAAGACAAACAATTGATCAAAAAGATTAAACTATCAAGTCTAAACTATTTAGTAATGTGATATCAAAACTGATCGAGTGATAAAAACTTTGTATCTATTTTTAATGATAAACATGTGTATCAAACTATGAGATTAACTTAATAAAGTGCAATTCTATATGGGAAATGCTTCCATATGGGAATTAATGAAAGTAATAAGAGAGCTTATAATTTGTGTTTTTACATGTGCCACACTTGGCCCAAGTGAGGTAAACGGGTGCCTGGCAGGAATTAATGTTCTTCTGGGTGCATGTATGATCTCAGGCAGGAATGCTTGTTAGGATTCCAGGGGGGTGTTTCACAAAGATTCTAGGTCAAACTTATCTCTAAGTTAGAATTAAACATTATGGAGAGCTATTTGTAGCCTTAAAATAAAATGTATTCAAAAGTATTTTAGACTTTTCATAAATTCCACATCAAGAACATGAAATCTCCCATGATAAAAGGAAATATGAATGATTTGAATCAACGTCTTATACCTTTTTAAATAACTTTTACAAAATATTTTCAAAGATACTAACAGCTTTCCATAATTGTAAAGTTCAACTTAGGATCTTTGTGAAACACCCCCCAGACCGAACATGAGGCTTATCCAATGTCTGATTGACAGACTGCATTTATTTATCACATTTATTAACCCTTTCAGTACTAAGCTTTGAGAAAACTTGGACTGTGATGTAATGAAAAGGCATGTTATACCAAGATTTAGTTGTAAACAGCAGATATGTATATCATATATATATATAGTACTGAGAAAATAAACAATGTTCATCTTCCAGTGTAATTTAAAATGCCAAGTTTTTTGTTCCATTATATTACATAGGAAGTGGGTTTAACAAAACTGAACAAAATTGATATCTTTTGACTTAACTCGTGCCATTCTAGAAGTACTTCATGAATAGACGACGTTCGTAAATCATGCATTCGATCACCCTGAAATGCAAATTTAGGCAATGTTGCATATTAAATTTAAAAAATGAAATATGTTGTATTTGCACATGTATTCTGTATTATTGTCTGTATATTATAATAAATACTATATGCATAAAAGACTATATTCATTTAGTTGCTTTTGTTTCTTTCTACAATTATTAAATGAAAGTCTGTTTTTTCCTGCCTATTTTTTATTTTTCATTTCTATCTTTCTATCCCTTTTTCTCTCATCTTGCCTTTTAGCTTCTGGGAGAGGTGATGTAGCAAACAAGCATGCCACAAGTAACGTAATGTAATGTAATGCCAATCTTGAGTTTGGCTATAAAAAATGGAATTGCTGTTTTAAAGAATCTGGCTTGAATTGATTCAGAATTTTCCATCATGCATTAATACATATAGATGGACTTTTTGAAACGGCAAATTGTTACATAATGCTAGAAATCTTTTCCCCTGCAAATAGCCGTTCATATTTTCATATTTTAAGATGACTTGCCTACGTGTAGGTCATGCAACCTTAATTTTCATTTTCATTTCATTTCTATACCAAAAGACGTTAAAAGACGGAGTTGCTGCTACCTTGTTTGGCGTTCAACAATAAGGGATAGAGCAACGTCGATCTGGCGCTGCTCAGTGGCTGCCGGGCTCACGATCAATTGGGCAAAAAGAATTTCCATTTTTGGTTTAACTTAATAAAATTTGGAGTGGACATTAAAAGATTATTATTATTATTATTATTATATTCCACGAAAATCTTTGGCAGATATCATGATTTTTACTTTTGAATATTCATTCAGTGTGATTTGGAAGAGGTATGTAATAATAATATACAAATTATATAATTGGCGAATGCTTTCAACTGGCTGGAAGTTTCCCTACCAGGGTCAAGCAGAGATGGAGAGATTTACCAGTACAGATTCTGTCAATTTCTCCATCAATCTCTCTCTCTTTTCTCTCTCTCACTCTCCCCCTCTCTCTATCTCTCTCTCTCTCTACTTGGTAGGGCAAATTCCAGATAGAGAGAGAAGTTGATGGAGATAAAGAGAGAGATGGACAAACGCAGAGAAAGACAGAAAGAGAGAGAGACAACTTCATTATATCGAATCTCCTGATCATAGTGATGATATAAAGCTCAGTGTTTTAAAGATGTGTTTTTGAAAAAGCACTGTAAACATTTATCTTACTTCTTTACTTCATGTAATTTTGTTCATGAGCCAGACCTTTCTTATTGTTTCCATAAACTTTCTACTTTCCCTTATCCCCATTATTCTACTTTCCTGCAAAAATGCTTAAACAGTCCATTCCCAATTTTCCCTTTTGTCTCCTTCATACTGTCTACTATCCTCGAGAACATCTCATTCTACTATTCAAATCATTTCTCTTGCCATTCCCCCCTCCCGTTCATTTTGTTTGCCCTCGTTCTCTCCCCTCTCTTGCTTGCGCTCTTCCTCTCCTTTCCCCCCTCTTTCTATCTTGCTCTCCCCCTCTCTCTTTCTCTTGCTCTCATCCTTTCCCCTTCTCTTGTTTGCTCTCATTCTCTCCCCTCTCTCCCTTATCTCCCACTTTCATTCTCTCTTCCTCTCCTCTCTCTCTCTCTTGCACTCATTCTCTCCTCTTCTCTCCTCTCTCTCTCTCTCTTGCCCCCCTCCATCTTAGTATGTTTCCCTGCCCTTCTTCCATTTCTCACTTCCCTTTCTCCAGAAGTCTTACATCTAATGAATAAAGATGTAATCACTGAATCAAGCAACTAATTATAAGCAGCTTAAGAACAGCTGACAGACTCCCATCCCACTTTAATGAGATTACACATACTAATGTGTTTTGCTTCATGAACTAAGTACTTCTAGACAAACACACACACATGTACATGCAGAAGCTATATTTTTGTAGATAAAATATTATTTAATAAAGGCAAATGAATGGCAATGTACCGGTACTCAATCGATTACATACTCATTATCCTGGTTGACTTATTTCTGAGCTCCTTCTTACCTCAAAATTTGCCAGCAACTACCTTATTTAAAATCATCAAAGATGTGGAAACCAATTCAGTTTGTTTAAATCTGTACAATTTAGAAGCACACCACAATCTGGAAAATTCTTGATCATAAATTTGGCTGGATTATAAGAATTATACATCACAAAAGAGTAAGGATTTAGACATGAAATTACTTTCGAGAGTTTGACTAAGTAAAGTATCAGTAGTTCAGTACAATAAGACGAAAGGAAAGAAGATGACTTGCTGTGACATTTATCTTCTACAATGATATAATACCTTTTCACTTTTAAATTCAGGATAAATAGGGGTTGTTTTCTAACATTTTGAATATGAGGCAAATCAAATTTTTGACCCCCGTTTTTACAAAAGCTGTGGGTTAACAATTTATGTAACTGACCCTACCTGAAAGAAGTGTCATGAACGGGTATACCAACAGGCCTATGGTTTACCCTTTAAAGAAATAAAACAACCCCAAACTATGCGAGACATTAAAATGATTAAGGATTTTTAGAGAATGTGGGAGAATATTATTTCATATCAAGACTTGTAAGAGTCTAACAAATTACATTGTATTTTACCAACCACATCACACATCACCGCTTTTTTGACTTTTTCTTTCAGGTCTCAACAGTTTGGTGCATCTTTTGATACTTGATTTATCAAAGATAATGCTAAATTCGGGTAGCAAACTGGATATTGGAATGAAAATTGTTGAATATCTTCTCTAATACTTGTACATGTAAATACTTAAACATGCAAACTTGTACATACTTTAAACATGCATATTTTTGCATACCTAAACATGCATATTTTTGCATACTTAAACATGCATACTTGTGCATACTTAAGCTTACATAAACTTGAAAAATCTAGGCAATCTCCATCACTGTCTGCCTGGACATGCCCTACATAGCAACAACACAGAGCTTTGTAGAAATCCCTGCATACTTTGGCTTTACACATGGTTGTTGCGAGATGGAATTTATCTGCCAGGTCAGGCAAATAATGTATAATCAATCTACTAGTATCTTTTTACTAAATCAAGAAATCTAGCAAAATTTCTGGCATTCTACATATTCTGGAAGTGTACTATCATAATTAATACACTCACATTACTCATTACAACCAAATGTACTAAAAATGGCTGTATTTTGTGTTAAAAACAAATGAGAAACTGTGCACACTCATTTCTTTTACCTGTACTCATTTTTTTCCTTCTCACTCTTCATGTATACAAGCCTTGATTATAATATTTTTGTCTGAATACTATTCAGATAAAAATTCTGTAATAACAGAAAGAATAATGATAATTGTAATACAATAGGCTAAAAACACAGAAATCTTTTCTTTGTTTATATGCTCATAAGGTTAATGCATAATCTTGCACAAAAATCCAATTTCTAAAGCCTTCCTATACTTTATCATCAGAAGAAATATACATCTATCCATATATATCTGCATGCATACTATTATCAATAATCAAATAGTGATTTTTTTTTTTTAAACAGGTAGTTTCCTATGCTCCACAAGAACTCGCAGTCTATGCTGAAACTAAGATTGATCATTCCACAGATGAGCCTTTTCTCTCCTCTCTCCCTCTTTTTGTTGTTGCTTTGAAGACGTTCTTTTCTATAAATAATATTGTAACATTCTATGTCAATGTTCCATCTCTTCTTCTTCTTCTTCATCAGACGATGCTTCACTATCTATATCTCCATCTTCTTCATCCTCCTCTTCTTCCTCTTCTTTTCCTTGTCTCTCCATCCAATCCTCCTGATCGCCTTCCCCTGGGCCCAGTGATGTAAGAAGCTCATCTATATGTACCAAGACATCCTCATCATCACAACTTAATGCACAGTAGAGCTGCAAAGAAAACATAGCAATAGTTAGTTTCACTCAAACCAATACCATTATCACATTCATTCATTCATTCATCCATTATTCATACATTCATTCATTCCCTTATGTATTCATGTACTCATGTAGTTATTATTTATTTATTTAATTATTTATTTAATTATTTATTTATTCATTTATTTATTCAATTATAATTCATGATTTATGATTTTAATATATATTTATTTATATACCGGTATTCATTTGCTAATTAATCTATTCATTCATTAATTCGTTCATATGTTTACTCATTTATTTTTTATCTTTTCCCTCACAATTCTGCTCTAATCAGTATCTTTTACTCATTTGCATACGACCTACGTACTGACTGGGTTCTATAAATACCAAGCTCTTGTTTACATTTTAATTTTTGAAGAATCCTGAGTGAAAGGGGAGTGGGGAGGCTGTATGTATCATGTTCCTGGTAATGACCAGGGTAGAGTACACAGAGCCCCCTACCTCTCTCCCCCTCCCCATTTCACTCATGACCCCAAACATGTTCAAAACAAGGCCTAGATAATGGCTTACCTTCTTAGCTTTATGAAGGTAATACCTTGCTTGTGGTTTACATTGCTCTAGTCCTCTTTCATGCTGGACCAGGCCTAACATATACCAGACCTGGACTACCTCATCATCCTCTTCTATAAGGGTATGAAGTACATTTTCTGATTCCTGTAAGACAAGTGAATGAAGAAAACATGATTTAGCATGAGCACAATCAAGCCTACAGAGATGTTAGTATTCAGCAGATATATATGTTCTTGTCATGTACCTAGTATACCTTTGGGTGCAACCATATATATAACATACAGTAGATCTCATTAATGCAATCCAGTTAAATATTAATTGATTTTTGTTTCTTTCTTCAAATAATCAATTCCAATTATGAAAGAAGTAGGCATAACATAAAATAAATAGTATCATTATTAATTATAGGCAAGTTTCACAATCAACTACCAGTGAATCAATTGCCACAAAAAGACAGAATAGACCGGTTTACTGACATATTCAAATTTTAAGCATACTATTTTAACAAAGCCTTGCCCAATGCTTGCCTGATAAAGCAACAAGTATGCAGACTGGATTCCAAGTATTATAGTTCAACTCATTAATAACAGTTTAATGGAATAAATGGTTACTAGGTCCCAAGTAGATGTGCTCGTGCTCTTTGGTAAGGCATTAATCCTCATTACCAAGTCCCTCAGAGAGGATTTAAAAGCCATCAGTCCCTTGGTTGCTTACTTACAAGCATACAAATGCTATGTTAGCAGTCAGGTCAAACAAACAAACAAATCAAACTTGAAGACTTACATCCCACATCTCAAGCTCCATGATAATCTTTGCTGCTCCTATCCTGTTCTCATAGCTCAAGATAGGTTCAACTATGATGTCATCGCTCGTACCACCTCCTTCTTCATCTCCTACTAGATGTTGCCATAGTGATAAACTCTTCTTCATGGATGCCACGGCTTCCTATAGAACATCAATTTCAAAATATATTTTAGGTTTAGGATTTTATTTACTTTTTATTCCATAAGAATAAGTTAATACATTGTCCAACCCTTACGGAGGTGAGCTAGATATGTGTACTGATCTACATAGTGTTCAACTACCAGTTTTTACATCCATAACAGGAAACTTGTGAATACACTCCAATGAAATTGGTTTGGATTATTGTCAAGTTTACTTTAAAACTCATGTTATATTTTTAGTAAGAATAAGTAATTATGAATTATTATTAACAAAAACATAACTGTAACAGACAAGCTTTCCTTTATATGAAAGAGTGGATAATATAAGTTATAAATATGTGAAAGTACTCTATACAAGACAGAATTCACTGATGTCAGGGATGAATGATTAATCTACTTAGAGACAACATTAATGAAAAATTGTATAAGGAATAGCACTTCTGTGTAGTAACATTGCTACTAAATTAAGTCTTCTCAAAGCCTCTCTCTGTATTAACTGCTTTGTAATGACCGGGCTATCGTAACAAATTCAGCTAGCAGCTTGATGCGTTTTGTCAGTCACCTGTTTATTATCTTTACTAAGCCAGTAGCTAGCTAGGAGTTGATGTGCCTCAGGACTGTGAGGGTCTTCATTGACGGCCTGATCAATAGCTGCCTTACATCTCTCATCGGAGTCTTCTTCAAAGCTAAACAACAATAAACAAAAACACACCGAAATCAGAACAAGACTCACTTGAATTCAATCTTTAATGCTATTTTGCATTCACCGTTTTCTTGATTTGGTCTTGGTCGAATATTAAAATAATAATATAATAATCTGGATTTATACAGTGCGTCCCAGAAAAAACGAAACCGAGAATTATCGATGTTTTATCATTACTTAATCACAACTATAATTGATAAATGACACATATTTGGAAAGCTTGGATCCTCCTCTTTCATTTGATGCAACTCATATAATGCATATTTCACACATGAGTGATTAAAAGCAATTTGAAGAGAGGAAACCAAAAAGTCATTTGGCGGGCAGTATCTGAATTTCAAAGTGAAAATGCTATTTCTAGAAAATTGAGTTTCTGCCCTTTCATATGACACCTCAATCAGGAAAAATGAGCTTGGAATAACAAAGTTCTGTTTGTGTAAGGTAGTGCTTGCATTTCCATAATTTCATTAAAACAAATTCGTTTCCACTGGCTGCCTGCCGTAGCAACAAACAGAATTAACAAAAGACTTAACTCCCTTTCGTTGAAAATTAGCCGTAGACGAAAGACTTCATGCATGGCTGATAGTCAACGAAATGGAGTTAAGTCTTTTGTCAAGACAACATACACATTCTGTCATAACAAACGGGTAACCCCCCCCCCCCCCAAAAAAAAAGCATTAAGAAATATGTTGATATATCTACTTACCAAGCATCTGTCAGGAAGATTTCAGCAATAGAACAATAAGCTCTACATATATCTGCATTGGTAACCTTGGAAGCACTGCTCTCTGATGAACATGATGCTCCACTTTCTTCTTTCTGATAAATTCAATGAGAAATATGCAAATTTATACAACTTGTATTAAGAGCCACTGTATTTCATGAATGTTATTATTGTCTATTTCATCAGGGTAGCTCTTGAAATATTATACAAGACCACTATTACAATACATGAGAATGAATTACAAACATACCTTTTTCAACAAAGGACATTCAGTTGAAAGTCTGTTGTATATTTATTGAGATCTATAAAGATATGCCTAGGATTTAAATACAAATTTTAACACTCTGTGATGCATAGGCAACTTTAATTCAGTCCAAAGAAACACCTCAAAAATATCAATGCTACATATGTACTTTAAGAGCTTAATAGAAACTTTAAATTCAGATTTCTTCCAACATTTTAAAATGAATTGACACAAATTTCAAAGATAGAAAAGACCCTTAAAGGTAAAGACCAGTAATGGTCATTCGATTGCATTGTGAAAGAAACGTTGTGGAATCGATCAGAAAAGGTTGATCATCTAGCATCTAGCATCTGCAAGGTTCTGGAATCATCAAAATGATAAGAAATTTGGCCCATTCTTCGTAAAGTTACAAGCACTATACACAGAAAGATGTATATGGGACTACCCTATATCTCTCACACGACCATGAGAGAAACAAATTTACCAAATATATGAATTAGTAGGCGGTTTCCCGGCAAATTTTTTATCATCATGTATTAGTCAAAACATATTCTTTCACATGATTGTTAATGAGAGCTTCCATTCCATATTTTGAAATTGGGGCGTTTCCAATACTGGTCTTTACCTTTAAAACCATCAAGTGTTCATTTTTGCAGGCAAGAAATTGTTGTGAATATTAATGGCAGTGTAGATTCATGTACATTTCATGCAACAAGATACTCAAGATAAATTCAAGATATTTCATTCAACAAAAACCATAAAAATATACAATCAATCATATAAAATACAGCATGGAATATGGATAGGATCAATAGAAGAAAAAACACTTGTGAGGAATGACCCTGAAAGAGAGAGCGGAAAAACAAAGCAAGTACTGTAGATACAGAGTCAAATTAATCAATAAACGAAAACTAAATTGACAAATAAACAATTGCAATTTGCAATGAAAATGGCCCTCATCAACTGTTTTCAAAATTTTAATGTTCTTGTCTCTGCCTCTCTGGTTTGACAGTGCTCAGTAGGCCTGTCCTCATCAGCTCGAGATTGCCAAATATCCCGCTATCGCAAATTATCCAGTTAATTTGCGTCTTCATCAGCCTGCAGTTGCAATTAGCAGGATATTTGGTTGAGATAATTATCCCAAGATATCTCGGGCTAGTTTGCAAAATATCCCGCTATTCGTCTGGTGCGTCTTCACCAGCCCAAAGACTTGCACTATGCGCGAAAGCTGAGCAAAATATTTCGAGCTAATTTCTCGAGCTTGAGTTTCAAGTTTTGAGGTCGAGTCTTGAGCTGATGAAGACGCGATTTGTAACTTTGGGATTATTCCCCTTATAAAAAAAGTGGGATATTTCGCATTCTCGAGCTGATGTAGACATACCTAGTGTAACTTGTGAGGGGCTTACCTGTTCTCCATCTCTCTCTTTGATCATCAGCTCAACACCTTTCTGGAAGAATTGAAGCCCTTCTAACCCTTCGTGTAGCTGACCCATGTACATGTACTTGGAGAAACCTTGTTCAGGACATACTGTTATTGCACGGCCAAAGCAGTGCATTGATCATAGTCAAGGGATCTTATAAACACATGTGCACAACATCAATAACAATTTTTTGTATCCCTGTAATAATAAATAAATAATAATAATAATATTACATTTATAAAGTGCATTTTCATAAGATAAAAACCAATCCAATCCGATCCAAAATATATTTGATATAGCACCTTGTCCTTGCAGTCACAAAGCACTGCACACACCGCTCCATAATGTTTGGGCCACTTATAAACAAAGGTTAGTCACTTCTCATATCGGTCAAGTATATGTAGGCTGGTAATAAAGTAATTTTTAGCAGAATAGAGTAATTTCAAAGTTCATAAATAAGAAATACTTACAAACAAAAGGAGAATGAGAACATTAGCATACAAGGCTTACATTGGGAGCATTTGTAAGGGGATTTACTATTTTACTACCAACAAAAACTGTCAACTTATTTTGACCCCTGGAAGAAGCAATCATACAGGTCACTATCGATTATAAATAATAATGTTAATTCTAAAATAGTTCACAATGAGCATTGTACCAGATTTGACCACTGACTTATTTTGTTTTGATATTATTACCATTCATTCAGTGCAGTCAATTTACTAATGAGATTTGTCAATTTTGAATGAGATTATATCAACAAATCAATCTAAAGTGAGATGGTTATAAAGAGGATATTTCCTTGCTCCGTCTGTATCCCCAAGCTCTGCCAACAGGTTTCCAGATGACTCCAAAGCTCTCACATTGTCTGGTTCCATCTGTAGCGCCCTCTGGCAGAACTTCTGAGCCATCTCATACTCAAAGGTATCCAGGTATTCATCTACCTGTAACGTCATCAAGGAATACAGTGCGAGTAAAAAAAAAAAAAAAAATGAAGAAGGAAACCCAAATCCAATATTAAATAGTTGCAATCACTAAATAGATTTAGTTGCAGATGCCCATATGGTAGCCTATCATGTTGTCTTTAAAGCCAGGGGGAATTAGACCTCCCTGCAAGGTCTCTGACAGGTGATTATCTCATCAAATCAGCTCTCAATTAACATAAGAAAAAGAGGATCATGGGGGACCAACAGGCACCAATTAGGCATTGTTTGCTATATAGAGGGCACAAGTAGCTATAAGTAGTGCAGTGGTACTTTAGTTTTAAAGATCGGTTGAATGGTCTCCATTCTAATTGAATGGACTCAAAGTCTCAAACAAAATGAAAGTCATCAGAATCTTGGGCAAAGTGAACTTTCAACTTTGACATACTTTTTACAACTGGCCAGTACTAAGTCACCAATGATCACATTATGACGAGCAGCCTATTAAATCAAAGACATTATTATCATAACCATGATATATTTCAGCAATTTTTATGAGACTTGATTATGGGTTTCCTTTTATACAAAAATCATGACCAGCACAGCACAGGTTCCACAAAAGTCATAATTCACATGAGAACTGTATTGAAACCTTAATAAGGCTAGTATGGCTCTCTGTATATCAATAAATATTAACATTGGAGAGGGGGTTCTATAAGCACTGGCAACTATCAATGTTGAGCCATGCCAGCATGTACAGATTCTTTTCTTTTTTTGAATACCCAAAAAAATTGAAGTAATTTTTGAACAAAAAATAAAGTAGACATCAAACACATAACACATTTCAAGTGGACTTTTATCCAGACAAAGTAAAAAGAGGAAAGCCTGAATTAAATCCAGTGATACCCCAAATATATCTAAGCAGTTAATCTACTACGAATTATCTACCAAAGGGCCTCATCAATAATGAAATGACTTGATATCTCACCTTTTCAAGCAGTTGATCTATACTGAATTGACTGGAGGTTTTCTTAGCTGCTTTCTTCTCCTGCCTTCTTTGCTCCACCAGGTCTTGAAATTCTTGTCTGCTCATCGATGTTCCATCCTCTGTTACCATGGAAACAGAACCAGAAAGGAAAGGAAAGATAAAATTGAGGTTGGATACTTAGATTCCACTTATATATAGCTCATAGAACAAATGAAGCAATGTCACTTTAAGTACCGATATCCAAATTGCTTTGGATGCTAAGCACTCGTACAGGGTCAAAGTTAAGCGAGATAAACTTGTGAATACTTGTAATCCACACAGCATATCATAGATCGAATACACACCAGTTAAAACTAGTGGTTGAAATGCATATCAACAACTAGGGGCTCCCAATGTATTGATCAATTGCATGTACAGAATAAAGGGAGGGAGGGAATAAACATTTGAAATACTTACTCACAAATTTAACTCTCGCAAATCACAATATTAAATTTAATGGTCATTAGGAAGAACTTCTGATATTTTCCGTTATAATCCAAGGTCGAAGTTATGTCCGAAAAAGAAGGAATTCCTGCTGACATTATACACCCTTGTGTGTTGTTTTTCCAGCAATAGTGCTGGAACAATTGGCCACAAAAATCATGGGCTCTATTTAATTGCACACCCAAAAATTCAGGGAGTATATTAGGTGTACACCAGTGGCGGATCCAGGGTGGGGGGGGGGGGGGGGGGGGGGGGGCCACCCCTGGGAAAAAAACCCAGGTAAAACCACATTAATGTTACCTTTATTTGGAGGGGAATATTTTTGTTTATTGCTCCTTACCCTCTCTCTTCCTCCCCCCCCCCCCCTCCCCCTCCGGCCCGCTTCTTATTTACCGGCTGGCTGAGTCGACCCTAAATATTTCCAGAAAAAAATTGGCAAAAAAAAAAAAAAATCTCTCAAATTGGGCCCCCTCTTTGACCCCCTCCCCTGTCGTCTACTGGATCCGCACCTGGTGTACACACAGTAATAGTGTTTGCTGAATTTAGCTAAGCGCTTTTATTGTAAAGTAAGTATCAAATTGGCAACACAAAACAGGTTTGTTTGTTTTAATTTTTATAAAACAAATTATAATTTTTTACAACGCATGTTTTTTGCAGTTTCGGGTAGAACCAACAACGCATTCTACCGTGAAAGGTCGTTGTTTCTGTAATATTAATCACATGTTAGCTCATTATTATCAGGACCATGTAGACTAACTCCCGTATCAAATGTTCAAATTTTGTGGCAAATTCAGTCACTGACGTCAATGTCAGCACATGGGACTAACATACATTTTCAGTAAATTCAAAGCGTTTATTCATAAAAACAACATAATCACTTACCATTTTTTCTTGATTTTGTGTTACTATGCTTTCCCCTCTTTCGTCTTTGTGCCTTAGAACCTCCCATGGTGTGTAGGAAGATGATAAGCAATCGCCAATTCAATAAATGGAATGTATTTTCAGTTCAGCATGTGAATTCTGCTAAATTATAGTGTCTCCAAAACGGCCAATTGAAAAGGAAAAAAAGGAAGATTGGCACGTCTCGGTTGACGGTAAATTATGCCACTGGGGTAGAGACTAGATTTGAATATTTTTAAAGCTATCGTATGACATTGTAACTAGATAATAACTTGAATCATTTCAAACCTCAAAGGTCGCTCTTTACTCTCATGTACGTGGTGTGCCGAATTGGCCGAATCTTTGTGTCTACCTTTCTCTGTTTCATTGAGACTCATTGAGACTCAAACCGGGGAGCTCTAATTCGAACATTACGCTAGGAAATTAATTTTAAAGCAGTTTAAAACTATCGTATGACATTTCAAATAAATAATAACCTATATCATAATGAAAGCTTAATATTGTCTCATATAAATATGTGACATGCCGACAGCTTTTGTCTGGTTCATACTGTTTCAGATTGAAATCAGAAATTAGGAATTTAGGAACCTCCAACGGTGTCGTTTTGTATCCGTCAATAAAGATAACATTGCAGCTAGAGAGCATGTGACCCATGTGGATCCCACATATGGGCATGCTACCTGGGTTAATTATTATCCGCTCTACAAGCGCGTAGCAAGGATTTTATCTGAGGGGGCGGTAGTGAGCACGCAAAGCGTGCGAATCACTTACAGAGCTCGCTCCGTAAGGGGGTGGGTGCATGCAGGGAGGGGGCGCGGAAGCTTTGATGTTTCATTAAATTATTAGAGAAAGAAGACGATTCGCTGTACCGTTCTCGACTCTTAATCCTTGTGTGAATCAAGTTCCCCTTTCTCCGCGCGTAGCGCGGAAGCTCTGACGTTTCATTAAATTATTAAAGAGAGGAGACGATTCGTTGAACCATTCTCGACTCTTAATCCTTGTCTGAATTCAAGCCCCCCCCCCTTCTCGCGCAAAGCGCGGAAGCTTTGACGTTTCATTAATTATTAGAGAAAGATGACGATTCGTTGTATACCGTTCCCGACTCTTAATCCTTTTTTCTTCCTACGTCCTCTTCCTTTCTTCTTTCTCTCTCTTCCTCTTTTTTTTTTTTTTTTTTTTGGGGGGGGGGGGGGAGATCGATCGCCCCCATCGCCCCCTGGCTACGCGCCTGTATCCTCGCTGTCTCTCATTATCTCTCTCTCCCACTCTCTACTTTTTTTTGGCACTTTTGCGCTTCACGCTTAACATTTAGCTCGTTACTTTTTAACGATGCGGCTTTGCATTTGGCGCACTGCATTTCTATGATGATGTTGATTGAATAAATTGAATAAATTCATCAATTCCTGATGAAGCCGTATGAGCAAGATTTCAATTTATTCTTGTCTCATATACGGTTGTCTCATTTACGTATGTATTATGAAAATGAGATAGCAAAATGTGAATATTGATGGTCATCTTGCGAGTAATAACCATTAACTACTCTCATCGGGCTCTCATCATTAATTTTTCTCTTCATTTTTTGTTTTGCCTGTACAATCATCCCCCCAATAATTCACCATCAAAACAAAAAATGGAGAGAGAAATTAATCCCCCCCCCCCCCCCGGGATCGACACCCATGGGAACCTCTAATTCGCACATTACACTAGAAAATTACAACATTCGTTTTATAACTTCGGAGGCTTTTAAAACTCTCGTATGACGCTTCGACAAGCTGATGACCTACATCATTTTAAAGCTGAAAATTTATTCTCTAATCTCATTTATGTCACATTCCAAAAGTTTTTGGCTGGGTCTTATTGTTTTAGATTTATATTAAGGCTCAAAACAGCATGTAGCAGCCAGTCAGGGTTATCCGCAGAATAGGCCCTACATAATATACATTAATTCATTTTCAAATTTGAATGCTTTTAAAACAACTATCGTATGACGTTTCAAATAAGTGATGAACTGGCATCATTTTAAAGCTGAAAAGTTATTCTTTAATCTCATTTATGTCTCATTCCGAAAGTTTTTGACTGGGTCTTATTGTTTTAGATTTAAATTAAGGCTCAAAACGGCATATAGCAGCCAGCTAGCCAGGGCTTATCCGCAAAATACATATACAATAATTCGTTTTCAAATTTGAATGCTTTTAAACTATATGGTATGACATTTAAAACTATCGTATGACGTTTCCACTATTTTAAAGCTGAAAAGTTATATTCTTTAATCTCATTTATGTCTCATTTCGAAAGTTTTTGGCTGGGTCTTATTGTTTTAGATCCCAAATTAAGGCTCAAAACGGCATATATTATATTAGCAGCCAGCCAGGGCTTATATCCGCAGAATACATTTTATACAAAAATTCGTTTTCATATTTGAATGCTTTAAAAACTATGATATGACATTTCATTTAAATGACAGACTTTACCATTTTAAACTGAAATGTCGTTATTTACATGATGCTGAAAGGTTTTGTTTGGTTCTTATTAATAGTATTTCATATTGAAGTTGAGGCTCAAATTGGCATAGGGGACCTTTAAGTCCGCACGTTATAGGAATTGGACGAAATTCGTTTTTAACTTCTAATGCTTTTATAACAATGACATTCCAACTGAATAACGCGGCCTTCGTCATTTTAAGGCTGAAAGGTTGCCCTTTAATCTCATACATAATATGTCACATGCCAAAAGTTTATGTCAGGGTTTTATAATTATCATTGTTACAGCTTGAAATTAGGGCTCAAATCGGCATACCATAATTATATAGGGCTTAATTATCTGCACAATAAATACGACCCATACGTACATGATGTCCGAAGTGCGTTTTCAAATTTGAATGCTTCTAAAACTATCGTATGACATTTCATCTAAATAATGGCCTAAACAAATTTAAAGCTGAGAACTTGCTCGTTAATCTCATATTATATGTCACAGGCCGACAGTTTTTGTACTGTTTCAGATTGAACAATTCATTGTAGATCAATTTAATGTTCAATGTCACAACATATTTCTCCCTATATCCTAGTGTCCTCCTTTTGTTGGTCTGACTAGAGAAGTATTAACTGATCGAATACAACCTAATTTGATTAAATCACAAGTTTACGGCAGATCATTTATTTAATTGTGTATAGGCCTACCTCTCACACTTTTAAAGTTTTAATTCATTGCTTGGTTATCGACAATAATCAGTTGAAGCAGCAAACCACACGCTGTCAAGTCTTCGTGCTTCGCGCTCGCAATTTCCGCAAAAAGTTTCGTACATTTCACCCCTCCCCCCCCCCCCTCTCTCTCTTTGGAAAATCCTGGATCCGCCCCTGAGTAGATGTGGACCTGTTATACAGAGATTGTGCCAATATCTCACTGAAACTAAGCCGGTGCCGAAAATTCCCTATATGGCTGGACAGATGCAGTTGAGCCCGACCCCCTATATTGTGCGCCCCAAAGGCCAAACATATTTAATGACTTGAATCGAGTTGATGAGGGAAGCGGATTAAATTTGTCCATGATGACCCCTGAATGCAGGGATGGCGGAGCGTCTTCCAATGAGGGAGGAGGGAGGAGTCAACACAAAAAGTCATCTACAAAGGGAAACCTCAAATCGAAAATATAATTTTTTTTAGACATTGGTAATTGGTATACCCTAGTACAATGTGATTTCATTATGAGGGAAGATTTATACCCCCCCCCCCTCTCTTTACATGGTCCAAGATACTGCTTAAGCATCATATAATTTGCAGTTGGGTGCGATAGTTTGCATACTTATTTGCAAGCGAGCAAAAATGTAAAGATGTGTGAGGTTGCAATGCGAAAAACACATCTTATATAGAGGAAAAAACAATCCTCAAGGGGTTATAATAAAAGCACAATCTAATCGTGAAAGACTGCAAATACCTTTTATAAGTAAAATAATCAAATCAACTATAAATTCGAGTGAGCGTAACGAGTGAGCTTTGGGGGGGGGGGGGGTTGTGCTTATAATTACTTGGGGGAACTTGTTATGAATAAAGTAAAAGGTCGGGGCACTTATCAGAAAGAAGAGGCTCTTAAAGTCTTAATGAAAAGGAAAATGGGCACTTATTAGAAGGAAAAAAGCACTTATTAGAAAGGAAAAGGGGCACGTGTAAAAATAAAAGGGGGCACCCACGGCAGAGATGAAAGGGAGCACTTATCAGAAGGGAAAAGGGCACTTAGGCCTATTACAAAGAAAACTGGGCACTTGTCGAAGAAGCGGGGGCACTGAACAGATTGAATGGGGCGATTATCAGAAATGAAAGGGGACCTTTTTGGCATTTTGCATTTATTTACTGTATAGTGAACTGTATAGTGAAAGGTTTAATAAGAATTAGTCATCGCACGTAGGCCCCCTACTCACTATCAAAAATTAAAAGAGATGAGAAGGGGCACTAATGAGAATGGAAAAGGGTTAGTTCTTGCAAAGGAAAAGGGGCAACCGTCGAAGGATCAAGGGGCACCTATCAGATTTGAATTGGGGGCAATAACTAAGTGACATTTATAAACTTGTTGATGTAAAGGTGGAACTTTGGGGCACTAAAAAAGTGGGGCACTGTGCCCCCCACCCATCGGGAGTGCCGCCTATGTTGGATGAAATGAAGGGCCCCTGATTACTTACTTAAAAGCATACATATGTTTTTTTTTAAAATAATAAACTCGCTGATCTCCGAAAAGCGGAGGGACAACGACAGAGGTGGCCTGTACTAAAGAAGAAAGTAGGTAATTGGCCTTTGGCGTTCCATAGTGAGATCTTCATTAAACATCTCCGTAGTTACAACACGCCGGGGAGCTGGGGAGCTCGAACTTTAGAACGAGAGTTTGTCTCCAAACTGGACCGAAACAGCCTATCTATTCTAGGACTACATAGAGTCTCGCCATTTAATTTGTAAGTCAGATCATTCGTTTGAATAATAATAGTAACAGACCTAACTAACCGTTTGTGTAAGTTAAAGTAGGGTGTCTGATCGCGCACTCGATTTTGTGTGATAAAAATAAAATACTTCCCATGGCCATACCGGTAGGCATAGAGATTGCACGCATCCCTAGATCTATGTAGTCTACGCATTGCGCGATCATGCAAAATTGATCAATGACAATGTTTTTATTACCAAATCGAGATTCAAACCCTTATTGCTCGTGATCCTGAAGGTGATACTCAATAAATGAGGTGTCATATGATATCTTAATAAAAACAGCGATTTAAATGTTGTTTCCATCGTAGCTCCGAGATTTGCCACTTTGGAGAAACGACGCCCCGAGGCTTAGCTTAAATTCTCGCTACCCCAAATAGCGATTCTGCCGAGATCCGGGGAAAATCCTGAAAACGCGCATTGCATTATGGGATAGCTTTTCGACATTACAGCTTCCTGTGCAGGCGCTATATTACTAGGCGCGATAGCGCAAACGTAAAACGCCGTCGCCACACAACGTGTATGCACCGAATATGTCGTCTGCTCGGTCTTGTTTTTTTTTCGCAAATATTTCAACGTTTATTTGAACATTTCATTCGTTGTTTTTTGCGTCTTTTGACATCAGTGACAATGGTTTTCTTTTGTGAGGCTGCACAGTGCTGGGCTCATGATTCCAAGCGTAAGAACCCTGAAAAATGGGGGTGGATGATGGCCGTGACTTGGGTGAAATTTCCCAGTTCGTGATCACAACCCTCTCTTTCACGGTAGAGTTTAACGGCCTTTTGTGCTAAAGTCACTAATTCTGCCTGAAGCTTTCCATTGCATGGTATTCCTCTGTCCGTTAAGATTTTTTTAAGTTCCGTAACTGTTTTTTTATCCATTTTGTGGTCGACGAGAAATACATGAACTGAGTGATGTCTCTACACTGTTTACTGTATCGTCTGCTCGTGATTGTGACGCTGGTCGCTACATGCACAATTTTAAGACAATTATTTTTTTTTTACTTTTAGATTAACAGAAAAAAAACATGAATAAAAATAAAATCTTTCCTGTAAACTATTTTTTGCTTTTTATTGTATATTCAAATTGAATAAAAACAAACTAAATTTAATGCATATATTATAATCTGTACAAATTACACTGATTGGCATCGATTTTAGCGTGCGTGAAAACTCTGCACAGCGAACACAGGCGCTAGCGCCAGCGGGATGGGACTCTATACCGGAAGTTGTAGTGACGACCCGAGAGAGTGAAAATTACCTCGTCTCGCGAATTTCGAGATTTTCGTACCTATTTAGGGTAGCGAGAATTGGGTCAGCTGTAAGGAATATAGCCATGCGCTTATTTTTCTCTATCATTTTTTGATAGCCCCAAGGGATCACAAGCCATTACAGTTTGAAAATACCCTTCCCCCATTTTTCGGATCAGCTAAGCTAAGTCAGTGGGGAGGTGTGAGCTCCGCTCAGCCCAAACCTATATGGTGACATGAATATGTATTTTACGCTCGGCGCGAAACAATCTTTGTGCGTGTTACCCATGTTGCAAGCCTTAATTTGTACACATAGCCTGCCTGTGTACATTTGGATGGCGCGTGTGTATGCATCCGAATCGCGTGTGTGTGTGTGTTTGTGAATTGGCAAACGGACCGGCACAAGGAAGACATCGGGCGCGTATGCTTGCATATCGGGCAATGCAGCTGTTCCAGAACTCAACCTTTTCTTTTAATGATTTATGCCCATCTAGATCTTGACAATGGCGATAAGGAGTGTACCCTGGCAGAGGTCTGTTTCTGATGCGGTGTCGTGGCACCAGGACCAGGCTCTGTCAGCAACCATTTACATCCTTAGAGAAACAGGTCCAACGGGATTCCTGCTCAAGGAAGAAGGAGAGTCCAAGAAAGTCAAGGTATGACTATTACTATGAGAGATTGATTTCACTGATCAAACAGATAAGCAAAAGTAATAGATAGTAATAGACTAATAGATAGTTTTATAGATAAATCTTAAAAACAAGATTAAACCTGAAAATACTGAGTGATTCTTGCCTTATAGTTTGTTGATATACAATTTATTAAAGGGCAATCCAACCTTTTTAATAAGCTCTTTTGTATGAAAGCAGAAATATAAGATGGACAGAGTGGTGAAAGTTTGAAATAAATCTGACCAATAATTAAAAAGTTATGGTATAACTAGTTACAAGTAGTTATAGTTATAATATAACTAGTTGAAGTTCATACTTTATGAACATTTCTTGTTTTCCTTGTCAATGTTTATTTATACAAGGCCGGTGTCTACATCTCTTTTGTTGGGATTTCTTCCTTATAAAGGCTAATCAACTACATTTAAATGTACATTAATGACAAGGCCTATTTTAACCTAAGCTTCATTCATGAATCGTTCTACACTAGCCCTTTTCTCTGATTTCAAATTGCTTTTGCTCAAAGCGAATTGCTTTCACTTTGAACCTCTCTCTATAATGATTATCTTGTTGTAGGTACTTCTTGGAGATCCTCATAAGTGTACCTGTTCTGTGTTCAAGAAGGAGAAGGAGCCGTGCAAGCATATTTGTTGGTGAGTTCTTACAATGGATTTAAAAAGTACATGTGGCATAACTATTTTTTAAAGAGGATTTTCAAAGTATATGATGTAGTTATACTCAGTGCCATTGTCGATTAGGAGAGTTTGGCCTACTAGCTGGTTCGAGTGGGGCATAATGTGGCAATACTACTTTGTTGGATAGCACTAAACAAAAAAATATATGCCATGTTGTGACCAACTGAAACCAAGATGGCCTGAGTCTGTATTAGATGATTCTGGTTATATACAATGATTTTTAGTAAAAAAGAAAATTTCAAACTTCCATGGAATATTAATTTCTTTCAGATAACAGAAATGAAAGTCACTATGATCTATTAAATTTTAAAGAAGATTTCAATTACATTTCCTCTAAATATGAAAGAAAGAGTCAATTGATTAATTTGGTAACTTGTAAACAAAGATATCATTTATCATTCTATTTTTTATCCTGCGTGTTCACTTGTAAATGATTCTCTATAAAGTAATAAGTGAAAAATATTTTTAGAATGCAGTGCTTTAAATTAAGTCCATTTTTCTTCTTCCGTTAAAGGGTACTACTCAAGAAGTTTCGTCTGGACAGGAATAATGAACGTAAGCCCCAAAGTTTAGCTACCATTGTATCCATCAAAATTGAGTACAAACTGTTACTGAACATTAAACAATTTCATTTAAAGTTTTTGCAAAGATCTATGAAAAGCACAAACCTCAAAGAAGTGCTAGAGAAGACATTCCGCATCATATATAGAGAGGTAAAAAACATATTCCATAACAACAGTCAAGCATACTATGGATGTCTTAGTCACAGGTTGCAGCAAAAGTTAATAGATGCCAGCTTTTGTGTTAAGATTTTCTATGGATTCTAAAGTGTAGTGTGTCATAATTAACACAGTTAAAACTTGAATATGTATGAAATTTCTCTGCAAAGTTTAGTTATGGGCTAGAGGAAAAGGATGTAGTATTACTAAAGATATATTCAATTTATTATCATTTTAACTAATAACTAGTTGAGAGCTTGAGATAAATGAATCTTGATATATTAATCATGTTTTATTGAGAACATTCAATTTATTATCTCTTCTACGAAGACAAGGCCAAATGAAACATGATATGAATTATTGTACTCATAACAACTTATTTCAAATTAGACTAGAAATATTAAAATTAAGATTATGAATTTCTTTCTTGTGATTACATTTAATTCAGTATCATATCAACGAGGCTTTGTAGAGCGTGAGATTAACGATGTCCTGAGAGGCCTTGCAAAGAAAGAGGATCCGCGGAGACGAGCAGTAGCAGCTCGAATCGCAAGGAATGCTGCTAAGGGGGATTCAACTTACCATCATACAGATGGTAGGGAAGCACTACAACAGAGAGAGATCACTGAAGAGGATGTCTGCCCTATTTGCCAAGATGAACTTCTTGGAAACAGAGAGCCGGTCACCTACTGTAGGTACGTGTAGTAGAGCTTTAATATTTCTTAATAATTTTCTTACCTGGACTCCGTCTTACAAAGAGTTGATATCAATCGCAACTATGTAAATAAGAGATAGGAGACTGTATGATTGGAGGACCTGCGATTGATTTGGATCAATTGCAACTCTTTCTAAATCGGGGCCCTGGTTAACATAAACACTGGGCTGTTCATCTTCAAAGAATTATCCTTTGGAATGATGTTACAGTCAAAGCTGTCTATATTGGCCACCTCTCTGTAAATGCCACCTGTGTATAGTGGCCATGTATTTTGTCTCCGTTGAGAAAGAAACGTGTGTTGTAGAACCTGTCTGTACATATAGAGAGGCCACCTGTCTACACTGGCCACCTGTTCTGTGTCCCTTAAGTGACCTTAATAGACAGGTTAGACTGTATATTGTAACCTCCAAAAATGCAGGAGCCCAAATGGAATTTATCATAGTTTCAGCTAATATAAAATCACAGTTTTGACATTTGTTTTCTGTTTTGCACATGTGCAAATTAATCCAGTATATTTACAACTGTGACATTTTCTTGCTATGTTCATCCCAATACAGGTTTGGTTGTGCTAAGAGCATTCATATCAAATGCATGAAGGTATGGGCCGACCATCAGAAGTCCACGGGAGAGACCGTCCTGAAGTGCCCCCTCTGTAGGGAGGACTTTGGTCAGATAGACACCCTGGAGGCTGAGTATCGTAATTCGGCTTTACAGAAGACGAAAGCAGAGCATGCAGATATTCACATGGGCAAGTCGTGTGATGCATGTAACCAGTCACCCATCTCTGGCAAGTGCTACAAGTAAGTCTACCGTATTTGCCGGCGTAAAGGCCGCACCCCCGCATAGGCCGCACCCCCAACTTTGACATTTCGTAGAGAAAAAAAAAAAAAAAAAAAAACGGAAACAAACAAAAAAAACGGACCAAAAAATAATTGTAATTTTCCCGTAGAACTCTATTTTTCCTACAAACTAATACCAAAATTATCAATCATTTTATAAATTTACAGGAAGTTTACCTAAAAAATGATTGTAATTTAGCAAATCTTTATCGATTTTTAGGCAGATTAGCACATTCATGGGACACTAGAGGGCGCTTCGCATGCATACAGAAACCTGAATGGCCAATCTATCGCAGGGTGGAAGCATGGTGGAAGGATTTTTTTTTTTTATAATGTTATCCGGTCTTACCCCTATCGTACCGTCAAATGGAGAAAATAAACAAGCTTTTGTATTGTTATTAGAGATCTACCGAGGTTAGTTTGTCGCTTTAATTAATTAGATAGTCTCAATTATAATTCAGAAGTTAACAACACCGATGATTGCGCGCTGTGCATCTCCGAAGGTGCATTGGATTTGTTAGCAACTCTCAGCCACGTAGCTCCCCACCACAGAGTGTGTGAGTAAGGTATGATTTTGGTTACGTACGTAAGATGTACGGAGATGCACAGCGCGCAATCATCGGTGTTCTTAAGGACATTTTTACATTTTTACAACTTTACAAGTACAAGTAAAGATCTTGTCCGATGTGTTTTCAAGTCAATTTTGTTAATATATTTTGTTGTATGAAGTTGCCTACAAATAATGGACGTGCTGTTTTGACTTGCGATTTTTACTCTTTCGGCGTAAAGGCCGCACCCCAACTTTTTTATATTTTCTCTTCCAAAAATACTGCGGCCTTTACGCCGGCAAATACGGTATGTATTCCAATCCAATCCAATCCAGGTATTTATAAAGTGCCAATATCAAGTTGCCTAATCAAAGGCCCTGATGAGACTGAAAAACTACCAAAAATGTCTCTTCATGATTCTAACTGGGAAAGACAAAAAAGCAGTGACTAATTTAAAGTAGGTTTGTCTTTGGTTGAGTTCTGAAAGTGGATAACTGGTGACAAGAGCAAAGGATTTGGGGAAGACCATTCCACAATCTCCACGATCCCCTAGAAGACCCCCTATGGTATTCTGATAGGAAGTGGAGTGTTGGCCCCTTAGGTATATAGAATAAGGTAGTAAAACAAGTAATTCTGATTTGTAATCCTTGAAAATGAGAGAACTGGGCACAGTTTTTTGAAATAATTTGATAACTTATTAATGAAATTATCATTTGACACAAATTTTTATCAAGAAAATTACTCAAGATTGCATTAATAAAGTTTGAATAGAATTGAATGAACCACTTTTGAGTTATTAAGGATGCAATCTTTAAAAAAATTTTTTTTACATCAAGAGGAATTTGAAGCAGCAAACCTTATCAAAGGGTGACAGAGGTTGATATATAGACATTAATATTGATCGATAAACATCAGCTAAGCAATCTGTGTTTCATTTCCTCTTCAGGTCAAGAAATTCAGAATGTATAGTTCAACTTGGGCAGAATGCCTGATTTATAAAGAAAATTACTACCGGTACCCAAATGACAGTGATGCAGTTGGCCATTCCCAATTCAAAATAGTTCAATCATTATAACAGGTTGATCTTCTTCTTATCGAGTCACTACACAAGTCCCGTCCAGTGGTCCACACAGGCTTTGGCACGGCAATTCACGGCTTCCAGGTCATCTTGGGTGCATGGCTCTGGCAGGAGTGGGCAGACTAGCAGGTGTTCCATTGTTGATGGGATCACTAGTCCCCAGGAAAGAAACATCCATAAAATTGAATATGTTAGTAAACCGGTCTAATGCCTGCATTAACTATTCTTGTATATTTTTGTCAGATGCACAGGATGTACAGACCTCTTCTTGTGTCAGAACTGTTTTGTATCCAACGTCCATTCACAGCACTCATTCCAGTTTAGACAGGTAAGTCGGCCATTATAACATGATCAAGATAGCTAGGAGTTTGTCATGAATTATGCTCAGCCCCCATTCATGTTTGGAATGTTGATTCATTAAATCAGTGTACTTAAAAGATTGGTGCCAATTTAAGGAAGAGAATGTACTTTATTTTAGACTTCTAGAATACCGTGAACTGCTATGGGTTGACCAAGAGGACGTTGGTCTGGCCTGGCCCCCCGCTCCGGGGTCGGAGGGACCTCATCTGTGTCCCCGAAAGAGTAGAGTTACTGCCCCGCAAGCAGTAGACAGCAGGTTCAAATCCCACTGATTCTAAGATATTTGTTTTCTGACTTTTTTTTAAATTTCAAGATTTAGCATGCAATCTTTATCTACTGGATGCAAGCTAAACATTTAACTACAACAATTGAAACTTATCCCAGGAAGCCTCACATTAATAATAAAGGCGCCCTCTATCTAGAAATTCTTTTCCGAGGCGCATTAATTATTACTCTGGCTTTAGCCTAGCTGCCATTACAGCGCTCCGGCATTTCAAGGAATGAATTCCTGCCAGGTACCCATTTACCTCACCTGGGTTGAGTGTGGCAAATGAAGATTAATGCCGTAATTGCCAAAAGACGTTACTGCCGTATCGGGATCGAACCACGACCTTTGAATTTCAAGTCAAGTGCTTAACCCACTCGACTACAACACTTCAAATGTATATGTTCTCGTTACTCATCTCTAGAAAAGCAACCAGAGATGGCGCCCTGCACAGAGAGGATCGGGAGGGGCCCTGCCGTCAGCCGTCATGTCAGATCTAGAGAACAGAGACATCACAGATGAGGATTATGATACTCTGCTACAGCTTGACAAGTTAGTTTGTTATTCTCTCACTCTCTTTCCTTCCTCTTCAACATACAGTCACTAACTACAGTCAAACCTGTCTATTAAGCCCACCCAAGGGAAACAGAAAAAGTGGCAACTGTAGAAAGATAGCCTTTTAATATACATTCCTCAATCGATCAACAGATTGATAATTTTTTCATAATTTTTTTCATTAGGTTGGGGAAGCACCTCATATAACAATATTTGTTAGTTTTATTTTATTTCTTCCTTTTTTCTAAACAATAAAAAGCAATATACAAATTAGTTACATATAAATTATTTAACAAAATATATATATTATCATATAATATAAATCAATTAAATAATTATACCTTCCAAGAAAAACATAGTTGATAAATCATTTCAAAATTGGAAAATGCAGGAGACGGCCATCTTAAATCCCCACTGCACTACTTATAGCTACTTGCGCCCTCTATATATCAAACAATGCCCAATCGGTGACCGTTGGTCCCCCATGGTGCCCTTTCTCGTATGTTAATTGAGAGCTGATTTGATGAGACTTAACCACCTGTCAGTGACCATGCAAGGAGGTCTAATCCTTTCTAGCCAAACTAGTACAGACAGGCTTTAATGTGTATGTGTTTTTATTTTGTTTTTCAGTGCAGCGTCCAACCAGATGAGTAATGTCCCTGAGCATGTGGTGAAATCCTTCCATGTAGAGACAGTGAGAGACGGTAGCAATCTACTCTCCTTAGGTACACAGTGCAGGGTGTGCTTGAGAGCATATGCCATGGGACAACTGGTTAAAAAGCTTCCATGCAGGCACAAGGTACAAAAAAACTAAAACAGAGATGCATTTTGTATTAGTGTACAGATTTCTAAACTTTGTTTAACCCCCTTCAAATACTGAGGATATTTCAGCCAGCCTTCACAATATGGGAAAATTTCACAGCGCAATCATTTTTTATTTTTTTTAAATAGTCTGGTCAAAATAGCATCCTAGGGGAGTAACCCACTACTAATATTTTGCAACATTTTATTAGTTGCCTATAATGCGCATGGATATGATCCTTTAAACCACATAATAAAAGTTTAGAAAAATCACAAAAGTATAAAGTAGTTAAATTTGCTTCAATAATATGCAAATTTGCTACTTTTATTAGCAATATCGAATTCTACTTTCTTCATGAATTTGCATCAAGTATCCCATTGAAACAATAGTTAATAATACATGTATGTGCCATTAGCCATAGAAGGGAAATTAATATTTTTCATAAATTTGTATTGATTCACCTGATTGAAAATGTGTAAGTGTTTGAAATTGAATTGTCTTTAAACGTGATGGACACATTGTGATAGAGCCCTCACTTTCTGTCTGTTTTGTCATGATCTCGGTCACAGTTCCATGCAGAATGCATAGATCAGTGGTTGCTGCATGAGCACCCAACATGCCCTATAGATGGTACAGTGGTCTGGAACCCCATCACAGCACAAACCAGGCAGAGCAAGAAAACTAAGAAAGCCAACCAGGGGAACGAGGATGGGACAGAAGGAGAGATTCCTAGCCTAGGCCTGCAGATAGGTCCTGGTGCAGGAGTGGTCAGACTCCAAGGGAGAGATTCAGCTGGGAGACAAAAAGGCAGGCCTGGGCACGGACTGGACAGGAATCCTACAGATATTGGACTTACAGCAGACTTTCAGCTAACAGGCTCCTCCTTTATATCAAAGCCCATCCTACCAAACAGGTACAGGTACACAAAATTAACACAACATAATTTTTTCTTGTAATGTAATTATTTATTTATTTATTTATTTTTAATTTTTTTAATTTTTATTATTATTTATTTATTTTTAATTTTTTCCCCTCATTTTTTTTCATTTTTCATTTTTTTTTTTTTTTTGGGGGGGGGAGGGGGGTCAGGTTGTTTTGTTGGCATGCTACATTGTTGATTGATTTGTATGTCATCCAAGAAAATATCAGTAAAGACATTTTGGGATACAGTCGATCTATATGGTATATACATGAATATGTCATGCATTTTTCCTTAATGACATAATCATTCAAACAAAGACTTGACAGATACCTCTGATTTTTCACACAAAAGTTAAGTACGAATTAAAGGCACAATCTTTTCTAGGTAAATTTATTAAAAACTTTGCGGTTTAGAGACGATGAGGAGTTGCTGGGGGTGGGGGGGGGGGCTTATTTTTTGTTGTGTTTAGAAGCATGAAAAGACCCTTATTGTACATTTATAGTGGGTTTACTTTTAGCCCACTAGGGTTCCACCCATCTGTTAAAATGGGTACCCGGTAGGATGCGACCGTCATTCAGCGTGTTTCCACAGAAAACATCGACACGGTATTTTCCGTGTCATACCGTGTCATACCGTGTCATACCGGGTCAGTTTTCCTGTGGAAACACAAGCGTGTCGGGTCGAGTCGACCGAGATGCGGATTATCAGATCCACCTCTGGGAGGTGGATCTTGACGTATCGACCCCAACGAACTCCCTGTAAAATCTCTGTGGAAACACACAGCGACAAACCGTGTCTGGCGGAGCATCAGAGCGCGCGAAGCCCCAATCACAACTGCAGCGTGATTGGTTGAAAAATACTCTGAAATACGCGTATACAATAATTTGTTTATATACGCGCTGTACGTAACAATGAAAAATGTACGTCGCAATAGAATAGCATGGAATCCTGTGTAGATCTGAATCCACGATCGAGGTCAAAGGTTGAATCTTGACTTCCGATTGACACGGCATTTTCCTGACTTGGAACACGGAATCGGGGCGAATCGGAATGCTGCGCTCTGTGGAAACAGATTGGTTTAATACCGTGTCGCCGCGACACGGTATTTCAATCCGGAAAAGATAATCCGGGTTCCACTTTTTTTCTGTGGAAACACGCTGATTGTTGCTCAAACAGTTTTAGAGCGTTAAGTAACGCCTGGCTGGAATGCTCCCCAGGGAGTGGAGATTGTGCATACAGTGTGTGTGGCCAAGTATGGAATCCAATGACCGGGGTAATAGTATATATCTGTAAAGCGCTAAGAGACATTCGTATTAAGCGCTTTATAAAAGCGGAATATTATTGTTATTATTCCACAAGCACACAAAGGTCTATGTAAAAGTCTCTCATAATTTATCTTGAAGGTCAACTCCCGATCGGCACAGAGGCCTTCCATCACAACACTTTGATCCAACCGACTCTGCTCTTCTCCAAAGATTGCATTCACATGAAGACATTATTGACTCCAGCTCACCTTCAAGTTACCATCCATCTTCCCAAAGGATTGTTAATATAGGTGACTTCAATGCGGGACCAACCAATCAGAAGGGCGTGGTCAGACACAGGCCTCCCGCCCGACCTCTGACCTTGGACAGAAATAGAACTCATGTTTCCTCCATTCCCCTGCAAAGGGAAGAGGCTAATATGACCCCTGTTGGAGGTCATAGCAGCAGCAATGCATCACCTCTCTCAGTCCCTAGGCTTCCTGTAGACAATGGTGTTTGCTCACCCCATGAGAGGGGACGATTAGCACAGAAAACAGCAGAGGTGAATAGAAGAAGAGCTAGGAGCCTTGGTATCGGCAGGAATCGCTCTTCGTCCAGAGAACGGTCACACCTCCAGCCAGACAACAAGCCACAGGTAAACTCCTTGATTTATATCCAGTTCATTGTAAAATTATCAGTGGTAAAAAAATGACAAGGTGAGGTAAAAATGCCACATCTCCCTCATAGTTCCCTTTTTAAGTTTGCTTACTCAGGCTTTATAGGATGCTATACATCTTGATCACTGCAAGCCATTACTAGTCTGTTGACATTTGTGACATTTGTGAGAATTTTTGGAAACATACTTTTTCTGAGAGAGAATTATAAGACTATGAATGTTGTATCATTTTCAATTTTAAAATGGATCTAAAGTTACTTTACATGCATTTTAAGAATGGTGATTTTGGTCTTTTTAATGTTTTTTTCTCTATTATTTTTAAACAGTTCTAAACTGAAACAGGTATATGCATTCCTAATCTTTGTAGATATTAAAGCTGATGATCATAAGGAAATAATGCTGAAAAATATATATTTTTAACTTTTATGAACATATTTGTTTTAAAAACCTTCCAAATATTATGCATTGTATTAATTGTATTTTGCAGAGTGCAGAAAGCCTGTTCCTTGGATCAACCAGTGGACAACTCATCGGATCTTCCAAATCACCTTCATCGAACGGCGTGGGCAGCCATCATCCCAGGTCAAAGGTCAAACCACTATTGACCAATCACAAGCATCCTAGCTCTAGCAGAGATCATTCAGTGGACCTCGCTCTTGCTGGCAACGCCATGAACAGTCTTAACCTACATGGCTTAAATGATTAACGATAGCCAATCAAAATGCCACAAGGATTATATTTGGCTAGATTCACAGGGTAGCACTTCGGTTTGAGCTAAAGCAATAAAATAGATGTTTGTAGTATTTTCAAATGTTGAGATTTTTAAGAGACATTTCTTTATTATCAGAAGTGTAGATGTTGGCCCAATCAGCATATGCCTAAAAGGCAATTGTTTGATTTTATTGGTTTTATTGGTTCCTGCATCATGGACAGTGCCTAAAAAAGTATACCCCTGCAGCTTTAAAAGTTATAAAAAATGTGTGCCCTTGACTTATATTTCATTTTAAAGAGTAACTAATATTCTGTCAAATCATACCTTAAAGTTGATACTCTAAGACAATCCCAAATACTGAGATAATTACATAAATAGAAAGCTTTTAACCCCCATAATAACACCAAATGGTGTCCACCCGACAAAACAAGTTTAGAATAATGAATTTATTCGAGTAAACTCTACCAAAATATCTAAGTCTGAAACCCGGAAGTGCACGTAGAGTCGGGCCTCTATCCGTGACGTCACGAACGGGAGTCATGGGCTCAGTGAGAGTGAATGGCAGTGATATCCCTACGTAAATGCTACCCTGTCAGAGCTTAGATTTGTTGTTGTTAAGGAGTATATTTGATGGATTTTCTGTTTTCATTTGAATGAAGAATAACGAAGCAACATTTTCCAGTCGCTGATTTCTTTTTATATCCCCATATTCACCTATTTACTAGAGATTTAAGACGAGTTTACTGCTTAGGAATTAAAGTTAAATCGTGCACGTATGAATAGGCGGATGCATTATATTGTCATCAGATAAGGTACAGGAGCAGTTTTGTAAAACGAATAGGTCTAGAACTATGATAGTAATTATCATAGATGTGTGTGACTGCCTCAAAAAAGGATACAGTACCAGTTAAACATTTTATGTGGTAAAATATCAAACTTGAACGAGATCATGCAAGCGCGCTTCCTCTATAATATTTTGGCGAGTGATGCGGCTCTCTTGCATGAACGTTCGTGAAGCGAGCAGAATCGGGAGGTAAGACCAAGCCGCTGCTCTAGGCGCTGCTTGCTTGTGATGGAACGTACGTGCGCTAGTTATATGTTTATCGGCAATTGCAAGAAAATGAAAGCGACGTTGCCAGCTAAGAAAAACAACTAACAAAGACTTGCTCCTGACTACCGGTGTCAGAATTGGTAGATGAAGGATCTTCAGGGCCAAGGAAGGCGAAAGACATGGGAAAAAGGAAGAAGAAACCATCGGGAGATCGATCGCTGTAGTGTATGGTAATGAACTGTGCATGGGTAGACAGCTACTGTTCACTCCGTGCCTGGGCCGATTTCAACACCAAAACAAAAATTACATGGTGAAAATATCGACTAATAGCACATCGTTGGCATGTATATGTCATAATTTTTAAAAGGGGAATTGATATTAATACTATGAAGTACTAGGGGAAGGTAAAGAATTGTACATAGAATTATGATTTATTAGACTTTTCAGCCTTTGAAACAAAAATATGCAGAAAATCGTATCACTCTGCACACGTTTGCTATGGAACATCCGGGTACGTGAATATACTCTCTCCCGGACGTGAGGTCATAAATAGTAGACCAGCGCCGTGACTGATTTTCTATGCAAAGAGAGGCGGATATTTTCAACATTTCAATTGAGGATTTCGAGTAGACAGAATTTTTTTGTGATATACTAAGTAATTGAAAAACTTAAAAATAACATATACTTGCCGTAGGTAACAAATTAAGGGACATTTATTTGCTTAGAGTTTCAACTTTAAGTGTTCATAACTTTGCTGCAACGGATGACTGAGCAGCAACCTTTTAAAAAAGTGTTGTCAAAATTCTCTCGTACGAAGTTTGGGCTGAAGCGATGAATGTATGTCAAAGGTACTTACGCAGTGTTATTTCAGTCTGAACAACAATTACTGACATTATCGCATTGATTTTAATGTCAACTCAGATTCAAGAAAAGGCTACTTGACAAACAAAGTTTATGATGTTCTCTTTCTTATGATGACACAATCTTGGCTTCTCTCACATTCCTTGTTTCAAGTAAGCCTAGTCATTGAGTCATTCAAAGTGGACCAAGTTTATTTACATTAATGGTATCTACCTATCTTTTGTATGAAAGTGTACTGTCTTTATCTTTGGTAGTTATCATCACAACTTTCTTTCACCTAATTACTGAATCTTTGAAGTTAGTAAACTCAAGTTTTCATGTGCTGTTCGAGACAAATACCCTATGTATCTCACACACCTTAAGCATGTATAATAAATTTTTCAATAGAAAAGTGAAAAGTGAGATTTTAGATATCATTAGATTAGAAGATAGAAGACTATTAAAAATAGTATAAGGTTATCCTCTGAATTGAACAAGGTCCTTGGAAAGCTTAGATACATTGGATCACTTGAAACAATAAAAGCACTGCAGCATGAAGCAGAATTCAACATTTAAGAGGATTTAAAGTAATGCATGCATATGGCCGGACCAACATTTGGTGCATCAACCCAAACTTGGCATGTTTTGAAATCTTGGGTGCTCGGTCATCCGTGGCAGAACAAGTATGAATAGGGTATGACATTTCATTTTAAAGGGATAGTTGAGTTCTGTTTTCAGACCGCAAATGCCTTCAATTGAAAGTGCATGATTATTGCTCTTATTCTTATCTATGACATTTCTAGTGTCCTTTTAAAATCTAAAATTGCTACGAAGGTAATTTTAGACCCCAAAATGTGTAAAAATTTAGCCAATACGATCATACCAATTCAGCACCACTTTAAAAAAAATACGGTGACCGTTAATTAATTATTTAATTAAAAATAACAATACATGGGCCGGCTAGCTGTGTGTAATTTAACCAACACGAAAATGCAAGAAAAAAAAGCCAACATCGGCATTGGCTGAAATACGACGTAAAAGGCGCTATTTCACTTTTTCAAATGATCTAATATTTGTGGTGGTATACAAGTATTAGAAATCATTATATTTATGGATATTTCAGCCGTCTCTGAGCCAATTTTGACCAAACAGATGATTTTGTCATTTAAATTGTATGTTCTTTCAAATATGACACTCAGTTTTTCATTATCTCACAAACAAATTATTTTGTGTAGCGCCCTCTGCAACAGAACTCAACTATCCCTTTAAGCTACCAAAAGTTGGGTAAACTTTTATAATACACACTGTTCAATCTATCATACATTTTAATGACTGTATATATATAGTTTTAAAATGCTTCTTGATTTGTATTTCGAAACTACGGTTTTAACAAAAACTTAATGAATATATGGGGTGGTCTGTATAATTATGTCATTGTTTTTGGATGAGGATGATAATGATTAATGTTGATGATAGTAACGTCATGTTCCATTTCCTGCATTCTCTTTTCCTTGCCTTTGTTTAGAAGATGTGCTTGGAGAGCTTATGTCACTTGTAACGTGTTAATATATTGATTAATGTGTTACTATAGGCCTGTGTTTCTATAGGCCTGTCTTCATCAGCTCGAGTTTGCCAAATAACCCGCTATTTTAATTATCCCGATCGCAAATTAACCTGTTAATTTGCGCCTTCATCAGCTTGCAGTTGCGATTAGCGGGCTATTTGGTCGAGAAAATATCCTGAGAAATCTTGGTCTGGTTTCCAAAATATCCTGCTATTTGGGAAATAGCGGGCCAATTTGCGCCCATCTGAGCAAGTTTGTGATGAGCGTTTCGGTCTGGTGATGACGCAATTTCGAATTTTGGGATACTTTCCCAAGTCTGAAAATAACAGGTTATTTGGCAAACTTGAGCTGATGAAGACAGGCCTTATGTGAATGCGTTGCCTATTATGTAATATTATTGAAACAGCTTAGGCAGTCATATAATCACCTGGAGCTTGCGGATAAATCTAACCTCCAGGGTTTATTGCCATTAGGCCCAATATCCAGATCGTCTAACTTCATTTTGGTCTATATATATATATTTATACTCAGTTTGCCAACATTTGGTTTATACCCAGGTGCTCTCATCTACATTTCGTCCAACCGGGCAAATGGCAATGTTTTTTTGCCACTTGGTCCGATACCATTTGTTCTTATTGCCACTTCGTCCAATCATTGGAAGTAGACCAAATCATTATGGAACAAGTGGTAAAAAAAATGATGTGAATTGAGTATGTGAGTTGAAAATTATAGGACGAAGTGGCAATTAGACCAAATGGTAATGGACCAAGTGGCAAAACAGAAAAATTGCGGCTGTTTTTTTACATTTCTGTATCTTATAACACATTTTGTGTTAATGTATATTTAATAATGTGATAAATGTGCCCGTACATGTGTAAATGGCACTTGATGAGTGCCAGAGTGATGCAAAATAAATCTTCTTTGATGAATTTGGGATTGGAGTACCGGTAATGCAAAACTATATATTTCTTTTAAGGGTGCCGTGACTTGCAACAGGTTGAACTAGATGGAACTTCAACTGCGCGCAGTCGAAATGATGCCTCCGTCATAGAGCAATTTTACAAACCAAAACAGAAGAAATTTGTCAAATTCAAGTTCAATTGTAATCCATTAACAGGTTCTCAGAATATCGTGATTACAAGCAATTTCTCATATACATATATGACCCTTTGATCTTTGACCTCATGACCCTAAAATCTACTCAGTTCATTGGCTCTGCAAGATGTCCCGAGTTAAATAGTAATCCCTCTGTCAGTTCTAATGAGAATGCGTTCACAAGCTATTTTTGCATACATTATGAGCCCATGACCTTTGACCTATGACCTCATGACCCAAGAATCTACTCAGTTCATTGGCTCTGCAAGATACATACATAAACTAAGTTTGGCAGGAATCCATCAATCTGTTCTAATGATAATGCGATCACAAGCTATTTTTGAATACATAATAAGCCGCATGACCTTTGACCTTGACCTGATGACCCTAAAATCTAATCAGTTCATCGGCTCTGCAAGATACATACATGACCAAAGTTTGGCAGGAATCCATCAATCGGTTCTTCAGATAACGCGATCACGAGCTGTTTTTGCATACATAATGAGCCCTGTGACCTTTGAACTTTGACCTTGTGACCCCAAAATCTAATCAGTTCATCGGCTCTGCAAGCTACATACATGACCAAAGTTTGGCAGGAATCCATCAATCGGTTCTTCAGATAACGCGATCACGAGAACGGGACGTACGGACGGACGGACATCAACCCGAAAACATATTGCCTCCGGCTACTTCGTAACGGAGGCATAAAAATACTGTTAATTAATTTCCACTCATTGTTCTTGTATATATATTTTATGGTGCAGCTGCATTTTTTTTTCATTACAAGTCTTTCAAATATTTATGCTAATACATGTGTATATAAAAGGAAAATGTTTTAATGATTTATTTACCAAAGACTTCAAGGTTATAGTATTATTTTTCTAGTCATATAGAGGATGTTCATTTGTCACACTTGGCCCAAGAAACGATGCTAAAGTGTATCAATGGATGGAGGGACCTACCCCCAGATGACAGACACAACAGTAATGTTGTCTTGGTCATCTTCCCCAATATCATCATCTGAGCTTTGGTTTCTTTCTCCCACTACATTACCGAAGTTCAACCTTTTTTTCTATCCCCGAAGAACCTGCTCTGAATTGCATGCTCACCATTCTGCTCATATCTGCTGAGGTTGTAGGCGCATTTGAACTGTCTCTGCGAAGTTGTCCATTGGATCTTCAGACATATTTATACTTGGTTGTTTCCGTTACAAGTGCTAGATGGATACTTCTACTGCCTTCTCTCATTGTTGTGCAGGTCTCTCAGAGAGAGGATGTAGCTGTAATTCAGCTAGCAGGGGGATTAATGGGATAAATGAATATATATATCTTTCTCTTTGTTTATCTATATCTCACTTTCTCTCTCTTATCTATTTCTCTTTCTTTCCGTCTCTATATCTATCTTTCTCTATCTATTTCTCTTTATATCTATCTCTCTCTATATATCTATCTTTTTCCCTTTCTCTCTCTATTTCTCTCTCTATATATATCTATATCTCTCTCTCTTTATATATATATATATAGATCTATAGCTCTCTCTCTCTCTCTCTCTCTCTCTCTCTCTATATATATATATATTATATCTCTCTCTCTCTCTATATATATATCTCTCTCTATATCTCTCCAATCTCTCTGTATCTATTTATATATATATATATATATATCTTTCTATCTATCTCTCCAAGCTCTCTCTCTCTCTCTCTCTCTCTCTCTCTCACACACACACACTCACAATCTCATACAGAACAACAATATATTCTCCAATATCTCCATTTCTCACACCATCAAGTATTTATTGTATATTTGTATATATTTCACAATTTATATAATATGTTTACATAAGTATATATATGTGTCAATATTTCTATAGATATACCGGTATATACATATGATGAAAATTGCAATGAAATTGTTAACTAAGAAGAAAGAAAAAAGGAAATACATAACTGGAAATCTCTAGTACCGGTACTGAGAAATATATACGAAGGAAAAGGATATAAAGATAAAATGAATTTGAAAGACTTTTCATTTCCTCTGCAATGTTGTTGGCAGCAGATCGAATGAAAGGTTGGAGTGATTGATTGGCTGGATGATTGTATGTATATATAGTTTTCAAATGTTTATTAAATTATATTTCGAAACTGTACTGTTTGAACAGGAACATGATGAGTATATGAGGTGGTCTAATTATATGTCATTGTTTTGGGATATGAGGATGATAATGTTTAATGTTGATGATAATAATACATATCACATTTATAACGCGCCTAATACTTTGTTTCTAAGCACAGTATATATCATTACCCCGGTCATCGGATTCAGGCTTACCCGCACACAATGTATGCACATTCTCCACTCCCTGGGGAGCATGTAGTAATAGTAATGTCATGTTCCATTTCCTGTATTCTCTTTTCCTTGCCTTTCTTTGGGAGATGTGCTTGGAGAGCTTATGTCACTTGTAACATGTTTATATATTGATTAATGTGTTACTATAAGCCTGTCCTCATCAGCTTGAGTTTGCCAAATAACCATATAAGATATAAAGATAAAATGAATTTGAAAGACTTTTCATTTCCTCTGCAATAGTTAGTGTTGTTGGCAGCAGATCGAATGAAAGGTCGGAGTGATTGATTGGCTGGATAATGGATGATCGAATGAAAATATGAATGGAGGGACCAACCAAAGGAATGAAAATATGAATGGATGACCAACCAAAAGAATGAAAATATGAATGGAGGGACCAACCAAAAGAATGAAAATATGAATGGAGGGACCAACCAAAAGAATGAAAATATGAAGGGAGGGACCAACCAAAAGAATGAAAATATGAATGGAGGGACCAACCAAAAGAATGAAAATATGAAGGGAGGGACCAACCAAAAGAATGAAAATATGAATGGAGGGACCAACCAAAAGAATGAAAGAATGAATGGAGGGACCAACCAAAAGAAAGAATGAATGGAGGGACCAACCAATAGAATGAAAATATGAATGGATGACCAACCAAAAGAATGAAAATATGAATGGAGGGACCAACCAAAAGAATGAAAATATAAAAGAATGAAAATATGAATGGAGGGACCAATATGAATGGAGGGACCAACCAAAAGAATGAAAATATGAATGGAGGGACCAACCAAAAGAATGAAAATATGAATGGAGGGACCAACCAAAAGAATGAAAATATAAAAGAATGAAAATATGAATGGAGGGACCAATATGAATGGAGGGACCAACCAAAATAATGAAAATATGAATGGAGGGACCAACCAAAAGAATGAAAATATGAATGGATGACCAACCAAAAGAATGAAAATATGAATGGATGACCAAACAAAAGAATGAAAATATGAATGGAGGGACCAACCAAAAGAATGAAAATATGAATGGATGACCAACCAAAAGAATGAAAATGTGAAGGGATGACCAACGGAAAGAATAAAAGTTTTAATATATGACAAAATGCAGGAGGGGGGCAACTGAATTCACACTATAGGATTAAGAGTCGAGATCGGTACAACGAACCGTCTCCTTTCTCTCATATTGTAATGAAACGTCAAAGCTTCCACGCTTCGCTTCAGACAAGGATTAAAAGTCGAGAACGGTACAAGGAATCGTCTCCTTTCTCTAATAATTAAATGAAACGTCATGGCTTCTGCGCTTCGCGCGGGAGTGGCGAAACAAGGATTGAAGAGTCGGGAACGGTACAACGAATCGTCTTCTTTCTATAATAATAATATTTAATAAAGTGTCAAAGCTTTCGCGCGGGAGGGGGGAAACTGAAAAATAACTAAGTTCCTGGCACCGGGTTTATAGGGTTAAATTTGTAGACATTGGGACATTGGCATATTATATTTGTCGGTAATTTTGTTGACTAGTTTTGTTGGTAATCGATGGCCTCTAAGACCCCCTCCCCCCCCCCCCCACTGAAAAAGGTCTAGCGACGCCCCTGATATCATTAACACCCGAGATAATTTTTGCAAGTATTGGTAAAATACCAGACCACCGTCTTTGTGCATTGTGCAGCAACGAAGCATATGCAACGTCTCGCGACGTGACAGGTCACTTTTCTCTAACTTCTAACCAATCAGAAGGCCTCTTTTTTTTTCCAGATGTGCCGGTGGACATTAATGCGCCAAATGTGGTTCTCAAATTGCAAAAGATCCCTACGCTTGGAGAGGGTAGGATCGAGAAAGCAATTTTACGTCATATTACTCCAGGAAGTGCCTGAAAATGTGCCTAATGTTGTTCTAAAATTGCAAATGTTTCCTATACTCAGGGAGGGGCTCGCTGACCCCCTCCCAGACCCACCCCCGGCTTGGTCGCTGCGCTCCCGGACTCTGTCAGAAATTCCTGGATCCACCATGCACCGCCAAGATCATCGATTTTGGTTAAGCTAGTTTTACTACCGGTACTCTATACGTCGCTTCTTTGGCTAAACACTTTTTTTTCGGAATTCCGCGATTCAGGAGTGCTACGAACCGGGAAACCATACAATTTGGGTTACTGCGCCCGAGGCCCAGTGAGCGGTCATTAAGTAGTGGACAAAGGCATATGCATTCGCGTGGGCATTGTTTCACAGCTCAACTGTACGCCTAGTGACCGCTCAACACTGAGCTCTACCAAATTGATACTACCTCTATACTACCACTAGTAGGTCAGTGGGTACAAAGGCAAATGCATTCGCGCGGGCATTGGGGCACTTTTGCCCTAAAACGAGAAAATTAATTTTCGAAAATGACATCGTTCCGCTAAAAGAAGCGTAGAAGCAATACTACTCAGGCTTATTTGGTGTCATTTTCTTCAGTATGAACAAAATTATCCGATAGGACCGTTCTTTATTTTTAAGGGGGCCGGGGGGGGGGGGGGGGTGTATTACATGAAGTTGAGTTACTGCCTTTCGGGGGCTGAATTTGGGGGGCATGCCCCCCCCCCCCCCCCTTTGCCCCGGCCCCGGCTATACGCCAGTGCACTGAATGGATCATTTATTATCAATAGACAATGACAAGATTGGGGGAAAATAATGAATTACTATATTAAAGGGCATAATTGAGGCATTTGTAACCTAAACTAGTGTATAATTATTATTTTTTACTAAACAAATCTTGCAGATCGATCAATATTTTGAAATTATATAGATTTTAAAAATATTTAAAAAATTGACAAGACACACAAAATACCAAGAACTTTCTTTTAAAATGAAAACGAGTCTTGGAGGAAAAGGTACGCTGATCAATTAGCACTTGATCAATTTCCTCTTCCAAAATAACCTAGGCCTAGACCAAATTAAATCTGCACGAGTATATCCCTATACTATACAGAGGGCGCATGAGCAATTTTGGAAAAGGTGTTCCGATGGATATGGTACGATATGCGAGGGCCGCGCGCTCTACTGGAGCGAAACGATGCACCCATGCCAAAGATCAGCTCGGCTTGTGCCTGGCTTTAGCTTATGGTGCGGTGGTGTACCGGTATCTTTTTGAACTGTAAACAATAGACTCTAGGCCTAGAATCTACAGCTGTTTTGTTTTATACACATCGCTCGTGTATCTGATGGCGAGTGTGGCCAGGCTATCTGAACTGTAAAGTGCAATTCGAGCAAGTCTATTTCTTCAAGAAAATTACAAAAGGTACGTTAATTGCTAACCATTTAAATATCTGATTCGTGGAATAATGCTCCTTGACCTTGGTGTTGGTGCCGAGTCTCCCTAGAACTCCAGGGAGCTCCAGACGTGCAGACCCAAATCTGAAACACGAATCAAATAGCGGGTCGTCTGGTTGTGTCGACATTTTTTCCAAAATCAGACACGAGTATGAAAAATATTACCATTAATAATTATCAATACATTGTTTTACATTGAATTTAATGAGTTCAATGAACAGTGAGAAGAGATTGTTTCAGTGTTGAAAGGAAGGATGGAATAGAATTAAGTACAAGTACAAGTCTGTGTGGCTGCACGCTGAACGCGTTCTAATTGCTGCTCTTGTTTGAGGGTGTGAGGATGCCAGGCTGGACATCCGTATTCTAGTATTGGAAGAATGAGAGCTTTGTAAAGAGAGAAAATGGCTTGTGTTGAAGCTTGACCTGCCACTACTCTAATGAACCCGAGGAGACGGTTGGCCCTTTTGACGATATTATCAATATGTGTGTTCCATTGTAGATTAGCACAAATTGTGACCCCTAGATAAACATATGAAACATGAGAGGTCAGATGTGTTGAGTTTGTACATGTATATTGGGGGTTGCAGATTCCTGCATGCTCCTATACATGGAGTATTTTACATTTGGAGGGATTGAAAGCCATTTGGTTCTGCTCGGCCCATTCATGTAGGAGTTGCAAATCAGTTTGAAACCTCTCTTCATCATTGGGTGACTGCACCGTACGAAACATCAGAATGTCGTCAGCAAACATAACAGATTTAGAAGAAAGGGGGAGGGAAATATCATTGATGAAAAGGTTGAAAAGGAGAGGGCCTAAACAAATACCCTGGGGCACTCCGAAAGTCACATCAACCCAGGGAGAAGAGGAACCCTGAAAAATCACACGCTGTATCCGTCCAACGAGAAAGGACTTAATCCATTTCCAGAGAGTACCTGTGACATTAAACTGTGCAGATAGTTTAGACAGTAGGATGTGATGAGGCATTTTATCAAATGCTTTCGACATATCTAGGAAAGTTGCGTCTACACGAGGAGGACAATTTTTATCAAGAATTGTACACCAAGCTTGTAGGACATTGATAAGCTGGGTGAGGCAACTGCGTTTCTGTGTAAAACCGTGTTGGTTTGGATTGAGGAGACCAAATGTTTCTACATGTTCGAGAATGGAAGAAGAAACAATTTGCTCAAGAACCTTACATATAACAGAAGTGAGGGCAACTGGTCCGTAGTTTGACATGATTGATCTGTCACCCTTCTTAAAGACAGGAGTAATGTTTGACCGACGCCAAGAATCTGGTAATTTGCCTGTATTAAGGGATATGTTAAAGAGATGGACGAGAGGATATGATATTTCTAGGGCACAGTTCTTCAGTATGACGGGAAGAACCCCGTCAGGTCCTGGGGCTTTAGATGCTGAGAGCTGAAGGAGACGGTTGCCTACCTGATGAACCTGTACCTGTATTGAGGAAAGCTGTGGAATTGGTAATGAACCAGATGGTGGTTCATCACTGACTGACCCAGAGGGGTTAAATACAAGAGTGAACATATCATTAAATGCATTTGATATTTCAGACGGTTGAGAGAGGGATCTGTTATTCACGACAAATTTGGGAGGTGGAGCATTCTGCTTCTTTTTAGATACAAATGACCAAAATCTTCGCCTGTTATCATTAGAGGAAAACATGTTATTGACATATTCCCAATACAACTTTCTGGTTTGCTTCTTGACATCATTATGGACAACTTTATACTGACACCAGTCCAGGTCCAATGTTGACCTTTTAGCCTTTTTGAACAACCTGTGTTTTATAATGATGATTTTTTTTTAAGTTCTGGAGTAATCCATGGTGAGTTCTTAGTCTTACGTTTAGTCTTTCGAGGAATCGAGTCGCGTATGGCAGTGTCTAGCAAGTCCATAAAGATTTCAGCGGATTCGTTAGGATCGTTGGGGTTCATAAACGCACTCCAAGAGATGTAATGCATTATGTTGCGCAGATATTCAAAGTCTCCATGGAAGGTGTCCAAGAATTCTTAATTCTTAATTCTTGATTGCTTAATGCAGGCAGCTTTGTATTTGCATATAACATATGAGTGCTCATCCCGATCAGTAAAATGGATGAAACATGCTTGTGAATATGTCTATTCACTTGTTGCATGAGAACCCTGTTTCATAAAACTTGTTATTAATAACAAATGCTAAAATTCTATGAGAAATTAGCTCTCAGGTAATCAGATGCCACACTTTCAGTAGCTTAAACAGTTATTGTAACTTGTTATTGATATCAAGTTTTATGAAACAGGGCCAATGCTCGGTGCCCTTATTCAGTGAACAAGTGGCATTCTCCTGTATGATTATCTTGTAGATAAATGCATGCAAACATGTCTAGATTTATCTTTGGATGATATCATCAAATAACTTATCAAATTTTGTTTGCCCAACTATGCTGAAAAGGAAGTCAAAGTTCTTGAGGTGCCTGGTAATGACCGTTCTACGGGTGCATTGTACAATGTCCCAATTAACCCCACTGATAAAGCAAGAAGTTCATTCAAGTTCAAGAAATTCAACATATAATGCGACACACCGACAGTTTAGTCATTGTATGTAATTCAATCAGTGTTCTTTATGAGGGGACTTAACATGAATACATATTAGTTACTCAGTGTAAGCTATATTCGGGGAGCTATACAGTAGGTACTGTATGTTGACTTCTGATACATGTATACTAAAATGATTGAAATGGGTCTGCATTATTGCTTTTTATAAAAAAAAATTATCAGGAACAATTTGTCTATGATTTCATATATGTCAAAGTTCACCAAGGTCATTATATTATTACAGGTCACAAGTGAATTTAATTTAATTAAGCTTTGTCTACACTGTGTGAAAAATACAATTTGGATGGAGTTATCCTTGGATACAGGATCATTACACCTCCTCAACAATTGTAGGTCAATGGTCATTTAGGGGTCATTCAAGGTCGCTGTTTTAAAAGGTATAACACTTTTCTTTAACTGTAAATTGTTATGCTGTATGTTGCTGAGAAAATGTTTTAAGACTCCTGGGGGTGTTACACAAAGAACCTACAATGTAAGTCAAACTTAACAATTATGGAAAGCCATTAGTATCCTTGAAAATATTTTGTAAATGTTATTTTAAAGGCATAAATTTTTCATTCAAAACATTCATATTTTCTATTATCATGGGAGATTTTATGTTCTTGATGTGGAATTTATGAAAAGTCTATTACTCCAATTTTTGCTTTTGAATATATTTCATTATAAGGCTACAAATAGCTCTTCATAATATTTAAGTCCAACTGGAGATAAGTTCGAATTAGAATCTTTGTGAAACACCCCCTGGTTGCTGATGTACAGTGTTCGGTTTCTTGACCTACATTTAGGAAAGAAGTACAATCTCTTGTCAATGTGCATAGAAATCAATATTAAATACATTGTATCAAGAAAAGCATTTGTGAAGAATTGTGATTAATGAATAGTTTTTCCTCTTTATCTTTAAACCAATAACAGAGCCAGTCATGTCTGAGAAGAAGAACCGAGGAGGTCCATACAAGACTACACCAGCCACTGATCTGACAAGATGGCGGCTCACCAATACGAACGGTCGTCAAACTTGGCAATACTATCCAGAAGGGGAAAAACCGGGACGTCCTCAAAATTTTGTTGAAAAGTTTTCCCTCGGACTAGACATTGTAAGGTTTTTGTATTATTGTTGTTTTATTGCAGATATATATATATCAGTCCTAACCAGATCAGAAATTGTTTTGTTTTCCTGGTAAATTTGGAATTTCATGAGGTGATACAAGTAAACAATAAGGCTTTTATTTTGTAAGACAGAGTTAACCATCTACAAGTACATGTATACAGTGTAGTAATAAAAATAAACCCATCAACAAGTAATGTTTACATGCATTTCGCATTCTGACTACCGGTATTGGAATAAAATTATTCGTAAAAGGAGAAAGAAATAAGTTGTAATAAGGCATCTAAACAGTAAATTTTTTGAATTTTCCCAACCGTTTTCCATGAAAATAAGCCTTAAAACAGGCTTTTTAAAATCTGTCAACACTTAAATGTCAGGAATGGTAGAAGAGCCTATACATAATTGCTTCATAAGGGTTTTCATTCATCTAAAATGTAATTAGATAGTAATATTATAGTTGGGATAATTAAGGAATCAATCAGATTAGTTTTCCCTAATTGTTATGATTAATAATGGTCTGTTTTAATTTTCACTCAAACTTTCAGATTATCTTTAATTGTACATCTAGCATTGAGGTCGCTACCTTAGCGCCCTTTTCTATCATCTGAACAATGTTAACAAGTCCCTTTAACAAAGATTTGCACATTAAATTTGATTACATTGTACGAGGACTCTTGTATTCATATTACATCATTTATTTTGTGTTTGAAACATAGGATGATGAAGCCTTGTATTCATACTACATAATGTATTTTGTGTTTGAAACATAGGATGACGAAGCCCCACCATTACCCAGAGCTTCGACTGCTCAAGAAGCTGCTAAGAATGGTATGAAGTTTTACTCCAAGCTACAAACAGAAGATGGTCATTGGGCAGGCGATTATGGTGGTCCACTCTTCCTTCTGCCAGGTATTCAAATATACAGTCAAAGAGAAGGTTGAGTTCTGGGAAGAGGTGAAAAATAATTTGTGAGCGTTATCATTGTATTATGCAAGTGTGGAAGAACATCAGATAAAAAATGTTCCCTGAAAAGCATGTCTCTTCAAAAGCCTTAAATATGGCATGTTACATCATAAAAATTGAGACAGATTTTTATGCCACATGTTCGTGTAGTCCCTTAGACATCTGTCTGTGTACAGTGCGTGTAACGTTACCAATACTGGGCCAAATTCTTATCATTTTTATGATTCTAGACCCTTGCAGTACACACCAATATATATGCTACATGATCAACCTTTTCTGATCAATTCCACCACGTTTCTTTCACAATGCAATCGCATGACCAGAACTCAACTTTATCTGCAACAACAGAATTATCCATACCCCTTGTAAATTTGATGTTCTTTGTATTTTTTCATCCTTCACTGGTTGAATACTATTAGCAGAGCTGCCAATTAACCATTATGTTTTTTCCTCAATTTTTTTTTTTTTTGTACATACTGTGTGTCAAAAACTGCCATAAAATGTTGATTTGATCACAAATTCAATAGAAAACTAAGGTTAAAACATACAAGAAGAGAAAAATATTCTCAAAAAGAATCAAACTGCTCTAATACCAACAAAAATAACAATAAAATACCTACACTGTACTTGTAAATAAACTTTAGGTCCTAATATGGAAAAAACAGCATGAGGAATGGACACTTCTGTATTGGAAGTGTGTCCCTCATGGTCTAAAGATTCGTTTTAAATTAATTCCTTTTTTAGCTTGAAATTCCTTTTCTTTGCCATCATGGTTCCTTTATTTTGGTCGCACAAGGTTTGCAGCTCTGTATTAGATGTAAGCTTTAATACGCCACCTTCTGAAGAAAGGGAAATTGGGACGAATCAATTTTCACATACCAGTACTTTAATATTTACAAAAGTTGGTAAGGGTATGAATAATTTAATTCTTAATCTTAACCCTGTGTATTTAAAATAGGGCTTCTCCATTTCTGAGTCATATCAACATATGAATAGTCAATATTGAGTTTTGCCATTAATATAAAATATGTCCCCTTTGAATGATACTTCAACAAGATATTATTGGTATACATGCTAGCAAGTTTTAGAAATGATTACCGGTAATGTAATAGTTATGAAAGAAATTGTAACAGGATGGTGAAGTATTTTCACAAAGAGAAAGCAAGAGGGGTTTATTTCGCAAGACATTAAACCACCATATATTTGTGAATAAAAAGGGCGGGTAACGTTTCTTACGCAGTGACCCGATGGTTCGAAGTTAGTCCTTCAGTAGTGATAGTTCTGTGATAGTAACAATAGTGTATCACCTTACAACAGTGCATTGATTGAAACAAAGACGTTTTTTTGTTTACTATCTTGCGCTACAGGTTTGGTCATAGTGTGTTTCATAACCGGAGTAGCGCTCCCTGAAGCATCCAAGAAGGAGATGGTGCGTTACCTGCGATCAGTTCAGTGCCCTGATGGCGGCTGGGGGTTGTAAGTTTACCAAATATTCATTTCTCCCATAGTACATCCCAAGTCAAACTTAACTCGAAGTTGGACTTACACATTATGGAGAGTCATTTGTAGCCTTAAAATGAAAAATATTCAAAAGCAAAAATTCAAGTAATTTAGACTTTTCATAAATTCCACATCAAGAACATGAAATCTCCTTGATAATACAAAAAGTATGAATGATTTGAATCAACATGTTATGCCTTCTAAAATAACTTTTACAAAATATTTTCGAAGATGCTAACGGCTTTCCATAATTTTTAAGTCCAACTTAGAGATAAGTTCAACTTAAAATCTTTGTGAAACACCCCCTGGTTATTTTTCCACTGATTGTGAAGAAAGAACTAATATTTGACTTAAATGAAGATTTGTGATTGATCCAAATGTTATTGCAATTTGGGTTAAGTTAAAATGAATGGTAACATGTTTCTACCATAAAAGATAGGCTAGATCTTGCAACTTTGTGATTGATTGGAGGTCTTAAGCTATTTTTTGTGCTCAATATCACCTCATTATAAAACAAGGCACTAGTGTAATGGCTGATTTGTTGTGTTGAACCTGGGGTTACAGATTGAACTTAATCATTTCAATGGTTGTATAGTGGGTGTTACTGTGCTCAACATTATACAGTCGAACCTGCTTTAGCGACCACCTGTATAGAAAGACCACCTGTCTATAAAGACCACATTTTTTGGTTTACCTTGAACACGATTCCTAATTTAAACCTGTACATAAAGACTACCTTGCCTATAAAGACCACTTTTCATGTTTCACTTGAGCGGTCTTTATATACAGGTTTCACTATTTCATTTTGAATTTTTAGACACATTGAGGATCATGCTACTGTGTTTGGCACGGCAATGAACTACGTGACGATGAGATTACTGGGTGTCTCAAAGGATGATGTAGATCTCAAGAAAGCAAGGAAAATTCTTCTAGAGATGGGTAAGCAGGCAGGCAAGCCTTCACCAGAGAAACTACAGTCAAACCTCCTTAAGTGACCACCTGTCTACAAAGACCACATTTTTTGTTCCCCTTGAAATGGTTTCTCATTGAAACATGTACTAAAGGAACCTGTCTACATAGACCACTTTTTGTCTTTACTTTGGGTGGTCGCTTAGACGGGTTTGACTGTATTTGTAGAAAAACAAGGCTGACCTTGATATCAAGCATTGCCTCATATTATTATTGATAGGGTCTAGTTTCATTAGACTAATTGCAATATCATTGGGGATGGGGGGAGGGGGGGGGGTGGCCCCCTGGATCTGCCTGTGTAAATGGTCATAACTTCAGTATTTTCTCCACCATGTCGAACATTGCAGAATCTTTATTATAATTAATTAATGAGGAACAATTGGAGAGGACATAAACGAAATCATAAATTTGAATCATTTCACCAGAGGGCAATCCAACCCTTGTAATAAGTTCATTTGTATGAGAGCAGAAAAATAAGATAAGCAGAATGATGCAAAATGGAAATAATCAAACCATGAGGGAGTTTTAATGTTTAAAATATGAGATCACTATTTAAAGCAATTCAAACCACACTTGGATGAAGTATGAATGAGCATACAAGGATGAACTGATTAGATTTTGGAAATCAAAGCTCAAAGGTCACAGGGTCATTTAAGTTTTAAAAACTACAAATAAATGTCTTGTTAACGCGATATCTTGAAACGCACGGAAGCAATTTATACCAAACTTGAATAAAGTATGTATTCATTGCTATGCAATTTTACAGCGCTTACAGTAATAATCTTCTAGTGAAATGTGCAGAAGTGAGAATTGCACAGATGGCGGAGGCACAAATGTTGAAACTTGTGCAGTGGAATAGCTCTTGTTCTTGGTTAAATCCTATAATACGGTATGTGGTAAATTTACGCTTTTCTTTTATGTCACTGTAAACTTTTGTAACTCACAATTTTCGCCTTAAAGTTGACGTTCTGTGTTATTTACTCAATGATAATTGTTTTGATTGCAGGTGGGGCTGAGAGCATTCCATCTTGGGGCAAATTCTGGCTCTGTGTTCTCAACCTTTACAAATGGGAGGGCATGCACTGCTTGTTTCCTGAAATATGGTAAGGAAAAAAAAGAAAAGTGTCCTGGGACCCGTTTCACTAGCCTTTTTTCAATGACAAATGACAAAAATCAGTGACAAATCTGCTGATAACCAATCAGAAGCAAGGATTTCACAAGTTTATAAGAAAAACCGTCATATTTCACTGTTGGCAAGTCTTGTGAAATGGGGCCCAGAAGGAAGCTAATTTGGTATTGATTATAGAGTGACCATGAAATTGATGATGATGGTCTTATGTACCGGTAAGCATTAAATAGGCCTGTGACAAGTATCTAAATCATATAAACAATACTGCTGATGCATTCTTATGCCACTTTGTACTTTATTAGAATTCTGAGCTGGTAACGTCTTTCCCAGCTGATAAAAATTAAATCTGTTAGAATGTTGTTTCATTCAGCAGTTCTGCCTAATGGTTAATGACAGAACAATGCATATGTACAATGAGAGAATCGTCAATGCGGACGACTCCCTTATCTAATCTAGATTGTTCTCCAATTCCATCGCACTATTTGAGTACTTGGGTAAAGACCTAAACAAAGTGTTTGAACTATTCAGATGCCTGTTAGGTTGAACGTTCAAGTAGCTAACATGATGCATGTTCCTGTTTATTTTCATTTGGTCTACAACCAATTCGTCTTCTATCCACATGGTCTAATAATCATTTACTCATAAATAATAATGATCATCAAATGATTATTAGGCCTTATGGATGGGCATTAGACAAAATGGGAATTAGACTAATTGGTTATTACTACTAAATGAACAATAGACCAAATGGGTAGTAGACTTATTGGAGATTAGACCATGAGGTAACTAGACTAAATGACGTTTAGCCTAAATGGTCATTAGACGAAAGGATTATTAGACCATATGGATAGTAGACGAACTGGGTGTAGATTAAGCATCAGTTCATCTTTGTTACAAGCTGAATGATTACAGGAAGTTCCATGATAGTTCATTTAGGATGGTGATGATAAAATCTGACAATGAAGGCAATAGTGATGTCGGAAATGACGATGATGATGATGGTGAACACATTGGTAACATTGATCCCTTTGGCAAGATACCGGTAATAATCAACATTTGGCCTTCTCAATCTAGGTTAGGTAATTCGTACCTGGCAGGCATTAATACCTTACTATGCTTGAGCACTGTAATGGCAGCTGTGCTAAAGCTAGAGTAATAATAATGGAGGGCCATGAGTAGCAACGTGCCAGACACAAGTGCTATACAAGACCTTCACTATTAACGATGATTAATAAGTTCACGATGATAATGAATCTATTTGGTATCATCCTCTTCAGGTTGTTTCCTAGTTGGTTTCCTGCTCACCCATCTACTATCTGGTGTCATTGTCGTCAGGTCTATCTTCCCATGGGATTCTTCTATGGGACCAAGTTCCAGGCCGAAGAAAATGAGCTCATCAGGGAGCTCAGAAAGGTATGATCCCCCCTCTCTCTCCTAGATTACTTTAAAGCGGGACTGCACTACTTGTAGCTACTTGCGCCCTCTATATAGCAGACAATGTCTAATCGATGGCCATTGGTCCCACATGGGCCCCTTTTTATTATGTTAATTGAGAGCTGAGTTGATGAGATAGCCACCTGACGGTAGGGAGCTCTCATCCCTTCTGGCCAAACTAGTGCAGACAGGGTTTAATATCACATGCACAGTGTAACCTTTATATAAAGACCACTCAAGGGTGACAAGAAAGGTGGTCTTTATAGGCAGGTGGTCTTTATGAACAGGTTCCTTTAATTCAGAGTTATATGATAAATGATTCCCAAGGTAAACTAAGAAATGCAGTCTTTATAGACAGGTGATTGATATACATGTACAGGTGGTCACTAAAGCAGGTTTCACTGTACGATAAATTTAACTTTCTATATCTTTTTTTCTATTCTTTCTCTAACTCTCCCTTTTTCTTTTTAACCTCTTTTCATTTTTCTCTCGATATCTATATATATATATATATATATATATTCGTCTCTTTAGCTTTCCTCTATTTCTTCATCCACACCAATTTCTCTGTTCCCCTCCCTACGACCCCTTTTTATGCTCCTCCCTATTTCACTGTGACAGTATTTCTGTGTAAATTGTAAACATTTTCTAAATGGCATGATATTATAAGATTTTCATGGTGTTGGTTCATCTCTGTTGTGAATTTTCTTCCTAGGTTACCTTTAAATTGAAATTGAACTTGAACTTATACTTATACAATAACTTAATAATAATAATAATAACAACATTTATAATGCGCACATATCCACCCCAAGAGATGAAAGGATTAAAGGGAACCAGAAAATAGCATCAATGCTAATCAAGCCTGGTACCTTCGAACGTATGAAAAACACAGTTTGGGTACATAGAATAAACGAACAGATTTGAAATGTTACATCTTGTAAAGCTAATTACAAACAAAACTATAATACAATTGTATAAAATGTATGAAAAAGTCAAACATCAAATAACAAGCAGTTTATTATTTTACTCATTTAAAATGTACTCTAAAAGGGCTTTCTTTTATGTGTACATGCAATTGTTTGCAAGACAGTGAATTATTAACAAACTTTTTATTATTTTGGTAGGAAATTTTCAAGGCAGACTATTCGAGCATTCACTGGCCATCGCAGCGAGATAACATTTCTAAGTTTGATCTTTACACACCACATAGTTGGTTGTACAACATTGCAATGGGTAAGTCAATATTATTGTATTCAAGTAATGTTTATCATGCACAACATGCTTGTGCAAATCATGCCCAACCTGTGATGTCACACATATCAGCAGCGTTCGGAGAGCTCTTCAGGTGGTATGCCTGGGCTGTGTTTAAGCGTTTTGTAATTGATAATAATCATTACTTTGTATGTTTCCAAGCAATGAATTTTGATAAAATTGTCCAATCAAATTTTCACCTTTGCATTAAAGGCATCGTTTAACAATGTTAAATCTAAGATGCATGACCCTACGTGTTATCAGTGTCTGTGATGTGGTGTAATATTGAAGCCCTAAACAAAATCGCGCTTCAAAATGATCAAGAAGTGCCTCAAAAAATTAAAAATCTTTGAGTGACCGATTTTACCATACCTCTGTAGTGTTATGAAAACTGTTAGGCAAACGCAAAATTTGGTTTCGATTTCCAATCATAAATATCTTGATATTCAAACAGGCGAACGGCTTGTAACAGTCATGGGGTTCCTGACTGACCTAAAGGTTAATAATTATTTTGTTTCAGAATCTGAGACAAAGTTACCGGATCCCTAAAATGAAGTTTATTTTTGAAAATATTCACACAGCTACCTTAAACCACTTGTCCATGACACCTCTTTACATGTTGTATCTTTGTTGTATTAAACAGCCATCTTGGATTTGTATGAGAAGTTTCATTCTACCTGGTTGAGAAAGAAGGCATTAGATCACTGCTATGAACACATCAAAGCTGATGATGAGTTCACCAACGGAATCAGTATTGGTCCAGTAAGTATACCCTTGTTTGTACCAAGTAGAAATTAAAGAACTTTTACATAGGACTACATCAGTTGAAGTGAGCTCAAAATGAGCTTTAAAAAAAATCTGAAAACAGAGCGTGTTTTATGTTATTACAAATGTAGAAAGAAATTCTGAAAACTCAAAACCATGTATGCCTGAATAAGGTAATTGTGACACTGGCATAATCACTGTAATATGGGCAGGATTGTAAAGTCACACGTAGGTTAAGACTTAAGAAGCTTTAACATTATCAATATTATAACGAGGCCAGACACATGATGCAAAATTATTCATTGTACAAGAGAAAACAGCATGGTATTTGATTTTGCATTTCCAAACTTTTGTTCATCCGTCCGTTCAACTTTTTGTTTCTGCGATAACTCAAGAACGGGTTATAACCAAATTTGAATGCCAATATGTAATACCACCAAAATGCATAAATTTGCATAAATTATGATTTTCCTAAGGGGTGCCAGTCACCAATTTCATGACACCCCTTCTAAAAATTGATTCTTATGATACATATGACTCACAGGAAAAAGAAAAAGAAATGCTTTTGTCTGCTCTGTCCCCAAAATGTTATTAAGAGACTGGACTATACCGAGAATGGTTCTATAAACATAAATTTTCATAGAAGTACCATTTTACTTGATATTTGGTCAGATCTAGCATATGAAATTATTTTACTAAACTGGGCACAATTATGATTTGGGTGTAGAATTTCTAAAGCGATTCAGATGTTTAATTGCAAGATGGTTTAATATTATTTGGTTGTTAGATCTCTAAAGTGATTCAGATGTTGGCAAGATGGTTTATTATTATTTGGTTGTTAGATCTCTAAAGTGATTGAGATGTTATTAAGATGGTTTATTATTATTTGGTTGTTAGATCTCTAAAGTGATTCAGATGTTGGCAAGATGGCATATTGATGGAGCTGACTCAGAAGCTTTTAAGATGCACAAGGATCGAATCCCAGACTACTTGTGGTGAGAAATTTGTCTCAGATATATATTAACCTCTCTTTCAAGCAGACTAAAGGATTGTTAAGATGGTTTGGTTTAAAAATGTCAGGGGTAAAAAATATCAGAGGTAATAATGTCAGAGGTCAAAATGTCAGGTTAAAATGTCAGAGGTAAAACATGTCAGGTTAAAATGTCAGAGGTAAAACATGTCAGAGGTAAAAATGTCAGAGGTAAAAATGTCAGAGGTAATAATGTCAGAAGTAAAATTTTCAGAGGTAAAACTGTCAGACACACACCCACAGCTTACCACCTCATATCTGAACAAGGCTTCTGGAAGGAAGGGAGTGAACTTCTATGTGTTATTAAAGACATTATTTCTTATTGTTTCTTTGTTTGTCTTTCCTTTTTTGTATAGGATTGGTTTAGATGGCATGAAAATGCAGGTAGGTGTTGCTTTGTACTATCTCTTGTGATTTTCTTTTGAATGTTATTCTTTTTAGGTTAACTTTGCTTTTCATGGGATTTTGTGTTTAAAATGATAGCCTAGCTATGAAATACGGTGTATTGCTACAAGCCCAAAATAACAGTTCAGGCTCGTGATGGCTCAGTGGTAGAGAATCGGCCTTTTAAGCGGGAGGTCTCAAGTTCAAAACCCATTTGATGCATTAATGCCCTTTGGTAATGCGTTAATACTCATTACCAAGTCCCTCAGGGATGGCTTCAAGCCGTCAGTCCCCTGGTTGCTTTAACCTGCAAGCTCTCTCTCTCTGTTTTTGTCCCTCCGCTTTTTGAAGATCAGCGAATTCATCGCAGTCAAAGTGGTAGGCTGTGTAGTAAATATACTGTATAGTCCTTAGTTGGAGGTTATGGAGAGAAGGCGATGGGCATAAATTTTATCTAGATAATGAAGTGTCATCTTCAAAATAGCATACACATGCATACACACGCTGTCTTAGCAGTCGGGTAAGACAACCAAACCAACCAATCGACCTTTATATGTTTATCTATTGACAGGGTACCAACGGCTCTCAGCTTTGGGATACAGCCTTTGTCATACAAGCTTTCTTAGAGGCTGGCGGCGAGGGGGAGTTCAAGGATACCTTAAGCAGGGCTCATGACTTCTTAAAGAACACGCAGATACCAGAGAACCCACCCAACTATCAAAAATACTACCGCCAGATGAACAAGGTATGTTGGTAGATGTGAGACACACTATTTTCTCTGCTATTCCTGTGTCTATACTTTGCAATTTTCTTTATCTTGACTTGTGCCGCCATTCCTTCTTCATCTGGGGGGGGGGGGGGGGTGTTTCACAAAGACTAAGATCGACTTTAAGTTGGACTTAACTATGGCAGGTCATTCATGCCACTGGTTGCTCTCACCATTGGTCTCTCAATTATGATCTTTAGATAATATTTTTTCCTTCAATAATGAACTATCAAAAAAGTTAAATTCTGTAGATTTGTGACCACGATTTATACGTCCCTTCAGAGACAAATGCCAGTAAATGGTGAGAGCAAACAGTGGCATGAATGGCCTGCCATAGTCAAGTCCAACTTAAAGTCGATCTTAGTCTTTGTGAAACACTCCCCAGATACCATAACTCTGTTCCTGGCCCATTCATATGCTCTCCTGTCCTTCCAGCTGACCCTGAGAAGTCCCTCCAAATCCACATTTCAAGCAAAGGCATTGATTCTCTTGATATTTAATGCCTTCAAAGTCCAACTTTCACAACAATAATAAACAATATTTCAGTTGAAGAGCCATCATATTTTTTGGGGTATTATTTTGGACTCTAGGAACATCTACAAGGAAGATTTCAAATATTGCATTTAGTATGCTTCCATATCATAACCTTAAACAAGCTCATTTCAGTTTAGTATAGTGTGCGGTTATATTGTTTGATTCATTTCAAAACACTGAGCATATATATTTGATATTAAACAGTTTATTTTCCAATTCTTAGGGTGGTTATCCCTTTTCAACCAAAGACTGTGGATGGATTGTTGCAGACTGCACTGCAGAAGGTCTTAAGTCAGCCATGCTGCTTGAGGAGAAGTGCCCTTTTATCTCTGATCATATAGGCAAAGAGAGACATTGCCTAGCTATTGATGTGGTGAGTATATTGTTCATTTTGAAATAATATTTGGTGTAGTTTTCAAGAAAAATGTATTTGCATTCATAGCCTAAATCTTGCCATTCTTGAATTAAACTGAAGAAAATAACTAGTTTTTCGTCCAGTACCCCAAAACACAAAGATAGCTATTTTGCAATTGCTAAGGTCTGTGCTTCAGGAGTCCAAAATGATCTAGGTAGAATCTTTTGGCTGGTATTTTCATTCCCGTTTTAGTATGACATGAAACGTGATAGATAGTGACCTAAAAGCAGGGTTGTCATTAAAAAATAAAAATAAAAAACGTATACCCAAATATTTTATTTGTAAAGTTTTAATCAAACATTACAGTTTCGATTTTTGAACATTATTAAAGATAGTGTACATGTAGTTTGCTATTGGCTCCTTTCTCGAAATATAATTCATTCATTAATGTAGACATTTGCCAACACTAACCCTGATGATACGTACTGGTAACTATCTTCTATTTTAGTTGATTGATATGCGTAATCCGGATGGTGGGTTTGCTACATATGAGACCACAAGAGGAGGATATATCCTTGAGAAGCTAAATCCATCAGAAGTATTTGGTAAGAATCTGTATTTATCATGCCTTAGGAATCACATGTCCTAGACCTAGACTTTATACAAGAAAGAAATTGAAATCATGCCAGATTTTATAAGAGGAAGAGATCATGACATACAATAGACTGTACAAGAATAAATATACAAAATGTTGAACCATCTTAATAATGATAATGATATGTCTTGTTTACCCGGGGTAGCCTAATCAGTGTTCATTTATGAAGGAAACTTTCAAGATGATTTTGTTATATATTTAGCCATATTATTACACATTTCAGCTACACATATAGATGTTGGATAGTACCGGAAATATTAACTACAGGAAATTTAACTGAAAAGATAGAGGTCCAATATATATTGCCTCCAAAAGAAGTGGAGTTGGAGGTGTGAATGTTGCACTTTTACAGATAAAACTTGAAAGAGGTTTTGACTTTGGAATGAATGTAGTCTTCTTCTTTTGTATGATGTTTTGCAGCTAGAGTGTCAGATCAGGGGGTGGGGGGGGGGGGGGGTCACAAAGATCCTAAGTTGAACTTATTTCTAAGTTGGACTTAATAATTATGAAAAGCTGTTAGCATCTATGAAAATATTTTGTAAAAATTATTTTTAATGTTGATTCAAATGATTCATATTTTCTATTATCAAGGAGATTTCATGTTCTTGATGTGGAATTTATGAAAAATCTAAAATTCTTGAATTTTTGCTTTTTAATATATTTTATTTTAAGGCTCCAAATGGCTCTTCATAATATTTAAGTCCAACTTAGAGTTAAGTTTGACTTAGGATCTTTGTGAAACACCCCAGGGTCTGATAGCTATGCAATGGCGTCATCTGATACAACATGGCTGTATTAATACACTTTCAATGCAATTTTCCTGCTCTAAATCTGCAATAGCGTGTCTCTTTCCTGTACATCTGCTTTCACCATTTTTATTTTTTACTGTTAATCTCAATGTATAGGTGATATCATGATAGACTACACATATGTGGAGTGTACAGTCGCCGTCCTGCTTGCCCTTCACCATTTCCATACTCAATATCCTGAGTACAGGACTGACGAGATCAGGTAAAGCATATTGTTATAGTTGCTATCTGTTGTTGTTCTTCTTCTTCACCTTGCTCTTGTTGTTGTTTGTATTTATTGTTTTTGTTATTGTTGTTGTTGTACTATTCTCAGGACCTCCGTTGGTATCATTTCCAAACCCAGTATATAGGGAAAGAGAGGTATCTTGAGAGGTAATATAAGATGAACCTGCCCCTTATGTTTCTAATAATTTGAATTTTTGATTGTCCGCTATATATCTAGCTCACATCAATCAAAAATCTGGTGAGGAGAGCCATGTGAAATTGATATCATTCCTCTTGCCATGAAATTCTAGAGATCTTTACCTATTTTCTTCTGCTAGGTGCTCATCAATCAGGGCGTTGCATTAACTTGATGGGTTGATTGAATGTATCATTGAGGCTGTTCACACCGGCAGAGATAGCGCGCGCTAGACCGCGCTATCTCTGCGGTGTGGAAGGTACAACGACGTTTCGGTCCGCCCAACAGCGAGCCACGGCAAGCCAAAACGGTGTGCCACTGGAGCACCTCTTGGGGGTGGTCCACGAGAGATAGCGCGTGCTAGAAAAAAGGGGGTGCTACGATAGACCCCGCTTGTGGTGTGAACAGCCTCTTTGAGACATTGACCATGTTTATTTATCTCTAATTATAATCACAGACCAAGCTCTTGATTAAGTTCAAGTACAATTTATATGCATATATACAATACTAAATGTTAAAATGAAACATCTTCAATTGAAATCATTATGTGGTGGGAAAAACAGAGGCCAATGGCCTATCAAGGTTATTCCCAAACATAATGAAATTTAAATAAAATGTTTCTTAAATATACTAAAAACAAAATAGAAGTACTAAGATTAAAATGACACAAAACATCATGTATCATTAACCATGTTTATTTATCTCTAATTGTAATCACAGATCAGTCATGGACCAAGCTCTTGATTATATCAAAGGAATACAGCAACCAGATGGATCATGGGAAGGGTAAATACTGGCTATTCTATGCACGTCTTTATGTGATGCATCTTGGGTACTGCCTTGTGTGGTGCCATTTTGCATCTGTTAGTAGAAGCTCATGAATTAATTTTGTTCTGACACAACAATCATTTTCCCTTTTTTCTGGCAATGTTAAATAACTGTACTGGTGATACATAATGCCTCTAGCATCATCTTTGATGGGCAGAGGCCTACAAACATGTGGCATACACATATTATTGTAGGTTGTGGTTTTGACATTCATTGACACAGGTAGCTTGAGATACATGTTCGCACATACACCTGTACATTACCTGCTAATTTTCACATGTTTTTAGATTTGAAACAATTCAATTTTGTAAAATTCATGAAAATAACAGCTTTTGTACTACATGTACTTTCCAATGTGATGGGAATGCCCATGGAGATAGCAGATAGCAGAAACAGATTTCTATGAGTACAATATTTTATCAAGCTTTGATATGATCATAGTTTTTGTGATATACATTTCTTTCAGGTCGTGGGGAGTCTGTTTCACATACGCTGCCTGGTTTGGTCTGGAAGGATTTGGCTCAATGGGGCTCAGATATGATAAAGAGTAAGATCAGAACCTACCTACATTTACAAGAATCGTTGCTGAATAGAGAAATATGTTTATTGCCGGTTGGTCTACAACCAGTTTGTCTACTTCCCAATTGGTCTATTCCCATATAAACACCCAGAGCCCATCTACTATCCAAATGGTCCAATAATCATGTTGTCTACTTTCATTTGGTCTAATGACCATTTAGTCATATAGTCATTTGGTCTAATTTCCATTTGGTCTACTACCCTTTTGGTCTATTGCTCATTTAGTCTAATTTCCAGATAGGATTTTATTATAGACCTCAACAGTACAGACCATAAGGGGCCTTCTGTATAATACTCAATTATGTGCTTGTTTGGAATTCAAATGCAACAAAAACATTTGTAAATCTATGATATTGCCTTCCAATTCAAGCAATAAGTTCATCAGAATTTATCAAATCGGGTTAAGAGGAGACAAGTTAATTTCTCTTTTTCTCTTTCTCTCAGTCTGGCTAGCAGTGAAGTGAAGAAAGCTTGTCAGTTCTTAGTTTCTAAACAGATGGAAGATGGAGGATGGGGAGAGAAGTTTGAGTCGTGTGAGGAGCGACGCTACGTCCAGTGCGAGACGTCACAAGTTATCAACACATGCTGGGCCTTGCTAGGTCTCATGTCAGTCAGGTATATACACTCTTGGTCTTACATGCTAGGCCTTGCTGGGCACACCCCAGTAGATCAGCAGCCTTGAAAATGACAGCCCACAAGCTTGACAAAATTGCAAGACCCTCAAGTCTGTCACATTGGTTTTGTTGGCTGTTGATCTAAATGGCTGTAGTCGCCTTGCTGTGATAAGGCAAGTTCACTTATGGTGCTGTAGACTGCAGCAGTTTTTGTGCCATCATATGTCCACCTTTCTTCTTTGCCTGATTTTTATGGGAAGGGTCTGAAAATCTTCAATTTTTTTTAAAACATTGGATCAGAGCCAGGAGGGTGTCAACACTATTTTAATAACTTAATGTCCTTCTGGCTTCAAAGAGACAATTCATTGGTGAAGATTAAGTTGTATAGCATATGATTACTTAGGAACACAGATTGTTTCCAACAGGAAAATGGGGTTCACCTTTTGTTAACGCAGATTCTGAAGTATAATGTAATACCATAAAAATAATGCCACAGACTGATTTTTGAAAATCAGTGCCAAAAGTGCTCAAGTTTTATGTTTTAGGGGCCCACCATTTTTTTCATGTACTGTACTCGATGTAAAGCTAGCATTCAGAATTATATTCATTACCTAACTAGATTGCTTTGAACTCTGTAAAGCAATGTGACACCTTGTACTATATATAAGGACACTACACTTAATGAAAATCAATTGATTGTATTCCTTGTAAATCCTTACTTATCCCTCTAGGTACCCTGACCGTAGAGTGATGGATCGTGGCATACAGCTCATCATGTCTAGACAAAGTGAGAACGGAGACTGGCCTCAGGTATGAACATAATAATAATAATAATCTTTTAAAGTCCACTCAAAATTTTGGCCCGATTGATCGTGAGCCCGGCAGCCACTGAGCAGCGCCAGATCATCGTTGCTCTATCCCCTAGTTGAACGCCAAACAAGGTAGCAGCAACTCGCGTCTTTTAACGTCTTTTGGTATGACGCGGCCGGGGTTCGAACCCACGACCTCCCGGTTGTGAGGCGGACGCTCTAACTGACTGAGCGAACTAGGAGTTTATCTCTCTCAACATTTATTCATGTCATTACAGCAGATGAGGTTGTTACGTACAGCATTGTAGGTTTCCAATTATGGGACAGAATTGGTGATTAAAAGGGAGAGGGTCATCTGCAGTTTCCATGTGCAGGAGGTCATAATTTGCTGACACCAGACTTGGTGGAAATGCCTTTAATGGGCATACAAGTCTGCACACAGCAAACCTGTAGGCCAACCAAGAAATACTGTCTAGTCTCTAAGAGACTTCTTTTGGAATTGTTTCGTTTTTTTCTAAAAATTACGGTCGTACGTTTTTTCTTGAAAACATTTTTTTTTCAATTTTTTTTTATCGCACATACTTGTTTCTGCTATCAAGGTTGGGTAAATCTTTTCTGTATTTTTCTTTATAGGAGAACATCATGGGTGTATTCAACAAGTCGTGCGCTATCAGCTACACCAACTATCGCAATATCTTCCCCATCTGGACTCTAGGACGCTACGCTAAACTTTATCCTAACGATGCATCTCCCTTAGAAGACAAGTCGGACAGTAACAGCTCAGACTGGGAAAAACTCTAGTCATCTCAGTTGATGATACAGTCAAACCTGCTTAAGCTACCACCTGTATAGAAAGATTGCCTGTCTATAAAGACCACCTGTATAGAAAGGCCACCTGTATAGAAAGACCACCTGTCTGTAAAGACCACATTCTTTGTGTGTCCCTTATATATGGTTTCTCATTGAAACATGTACTAAAGGAACCGTTACATAAAGACAACCTGCCTATAAAGACCACTTTTCATATTTCCCTTGAGCGGTCTTTATAGACAGGTTTCACTGTACAACCATGATTAGACAGACCCTTTCCATACATCCTTTCCTGAGGACCTTGCTCTTCACCAATCAATGATAAATGTTTTGATGAGGAATATCAATTGTTCTTTCCTTCAAAGGGAATTTTTTAATTGTAGATTTTGAAAGGTAACGCTGTAATGAAAGAAAAACCATTTTTGTTTAAGACTATGACCCTTCAATTTTTGTATTTGAATAAATTGATGATAATTTTGGTCCCTTATAGTTCCAAAAGAAAAAAGAATACATAGTTAATAGAAGTAGTGGTAATAGTAGTTATAGCAGCAGTAGTAATAGTATTAATAGTACATGTAGTAATAGTTGTATTATTAGTAATGATTTATCAGAAAATATACATTTGCAGTCAACTGAGGGAATAGCAGAATTTTATATAGAGTAAGAACACATATTGAATGATGTCGTTATGAGTTTAAGCATCAAATCAGAGTGGTAATGCATTTTGTTTGAATTGAAAAAATCAGTTACGCATATGTAGGCTCATATAAATATAGTTCATAAAAGAGTGAGGAGCATTTGTATAAAAAACATTACGCAATAGATGATTATCCCCATCATGAAATACTGTGTATATATTTATATATATGTTTAAAATATTGAGATCAAAGTGCAAAGTACACCAGTATTACCAGTTAATGTTGAGTTCAATGCTAAATTAGCCAGTGAATATGTACTCCCTAAAAAAAGGATTTTAGACTGCTCTAGACTAGAAGTAGAGGTGTCATAGTTGAGTAGTTTAAGCTTTTGACGTGAAATGCAAAGGTTGTGGGTTTGATCCCTGACATGGCACTGATGTCTTTTAGCAAGGCATTAATCTACATTTGTCACTCCATACCCAGGAGGGAAATGGGGACCTAGTAGGATGATGAAAACCTTTGTTAGTAATTGCCATATGACCATATGGTAGAAATACTCCCCAGGGAGTGGAGATGGTGCACATTGTGCGTGAATAAATCCGATGCATAGGTTAATGATATCTGTAAATCGCTTAGACAGGGTATTTTGTTTTAAGCGCTATATAAATCCAGGTCATTATTAATATGTGATATTGCTTACATATTTCTCAAATTCATATATTTAATTTCGGGGCGATTATTAAAAGTTTGTATAAGGGCAATCCAACCTTTTTCATGAGTTCATGTGTATGAAGGGAGCAAAATAAGAAGTAAAATGGCGAAAGTTGGAAATAAATTAGACCAATATTTAAGACAGTTATGAATGTTTGAAATTTGAAATCGCTACCATCTCAAATTGGTAATTTGGTCAGTGGATTGTGACGTAATAATAAACCACTTTTATATAGCGCATATCTTGAAATTTTCTACTGTATGAACCTGCTTAAGATGACTAGGTAATTTATTTCATAACTCTGCAGCTGCCAGTTGATATACTAATGTTTTGCAAAATGTATTATACTTTAAATTTGCATGAAATGTGAATAAAAGCGACCAATCAACCTACATCACTCGTCTCGTATTCTTGTGTTGTTACTATTGGCTGTCACTGACTCCGTTGTATGATTCCTTTGCAAAACAAAGCCTGTTAATTTAATTTTCTCTTTTAAATTTTATTGAAAAGAATCTACATGCTCAATACACTATGAGCATGACAGACAAAGATAGCGGACAAAATATACAGTTCCTCAGGTAGACAAAGGAACATCCCTTCACTGCTCTTATGTAAAAAGGTGAATATGCATGTGACATCTGTCCTACACATTTTTACATAATAGAAGTGAAGGGATGTTCCTTTGTCTACCTGAGGAACTGTATATTTTGTCCGCTTTCTTTGTCAGTTATGTTCATAGTGATAGTCGTGCTTATATTTATAAAAGGGAATTTACAAGCTTGGTATGTTTTTTTAGTAGATTACCCCATATTTCACCACAAATATAGTTGTCTAATTTTGGTTTAAATACCAACTCCCAGCCCCTGTGGTCTTCTGTGTGTACTACCCTATACCATATTTTATTGTGTTGTTCACAGTGTGTTTTCTACACCTAACAAACATTTCAGCCGAAATTTAGGTTCTGATAACATGCATAAAAACACTGATGGGCCCTTAAAACATAAAACTTATTCAAAAATAAGTCAGTGGCATAAATTTTAGCATTAAATTTTACTTAAAAATAAAAACATGAAATTTGGGCACAGATTTAAAAGGTGAACTTCCTCTCCCTGTTCTAAGAATCAATTTTGAACCCTAGCCCTCGATAGAGGGAAGTAAATGTAAATTTGCCAATTAAACAACAAAACTTTTTTCAGACCTACATTGTGGCTATAATAAATAAAATGTTAAAATAAAACAGATTAAAAGTAAACAAAACAAAAACAAAACAAAATCACATCTGTGGGCAGAAGGGCGTTTCTAACTTGAATAATTTATTTCCAATGTTTCGGAAACAACAGAAAAAAAAATGTGTAAATGAACAAATGGCAAACGGGCGGTAAATGAATGTTTACTAGATAACCATTTTTTTTTCTTATGATTATACAACATTTAAATCTGTTAACTGGACGTGTAACAGAATAAAAACCCAGAATTTGTTTATGTCTCAATGTACTCCTAAGGTTTCAACAAGAAATGAGTTTCTTATCCTTACAGGTCCAGGTTTACAGTGGATAGAACTCGATCTAGCTTTACCAGGAAACAATAACTGTACTTGTATGTACCATACTTCAAAGTGATAGTTTGTTGCTTTCATACATGTATGTCAACTACCTGCAACAACCACCTCTGTGAATGAAACACACAGATAATAACCAGTTTAAAATTTACAAGAAAAATGATTTCAAAATGTTTTTTTGTAGTGGTATTCTGAATCTTGTTATAAACGATAACCTTACATCATCTTACGCTGGTAGATGTGAGCTAACACAACAAACGTATGAATGGCTTCAGCCTTTAACGGCATACCAACTATATCACGGCTTCCCTCCGAATGTTCTTCTTCACGGATAACAGAACGCAATGGAATAATTCGACAGCAGCAGTTGGTTTTAGAAAATTAAATACACACTAACATACAGCCTTTGTGTTATTGAATGATGGAATGTAGACCAGCCATTCAGTCGTGTATCAAAGACATTTACCCCCATGCTACCAACAAAACTAGAATTTTGTAAGACACATTCCAGATTCAATCAATGAACATAATGGGTTATTGGCATATGACGACGATATCAATGTTTCTGAGTAAAGAATTCTTCTGCTTACTAGCTTCAAAGCAGATATTCCACTGACCCGCACCAATGAAAGATAGAATGGCTTTGAGCACTGACTGCGCGTGCCACATGGAAATATATATATATCTAACACCCGTGTTATTCACCATGCAGCAGTCAGTCGCTGATACTGCAATGTCATACGTCCTTCCATTGAAGTGGGTCAGTCGGTGACCTGCTGACTTACTGTAGAGGTAGTGTGTATCTGTGTCGTTAAAGGGAAATCCAACCGCGATAGCAAACTACTCTAAGAGCTGAGAAAAGCAGAAAAATAAGACGAGCAGACTGGCGAAATTTTGAACGAAATCGGACAAAAATTAAGAAAGTTATGAATTTTTGACAGATGTAATCACTATAGAGGTATGGGCTCTTCAAATTGGCTGAATCGTTAATTCAAACTCTCGCTGTTCTGCTTATCTTGTTTTCATGCTTTCATACAATTAAAGGGTTGGATTGCCCTTTAACTCAACATTCATAAGATGTAATTAAGGCATTATTTCACATCAACCAAATGCTTGTATACCATGTTATCATTTGGAATTCACAATCACTTTAAAACAAAAGAACATGCTAGATCGATTCTATGAATGATGCGTGAAATAAATCAATTTCACGACCGCAATACACAAGCAGTCACAAGTGGAGGTTGCCCGACTGCATAAGAATGAAAAATTGTAAAATGGTGCAAATGTCAATTCTAAATCTACAAAAATGTACATTTGATTGGAGAGAGATAACAAAAATCCAAAATATTCCATTCGAAAAATTCCTCTTCCAAAATTTTCAATAACAAGTATATAGTATTCCTTAAAGAGTATTTGAAAACTACTGTACAAGAATCTGGATGCATCAGCACAGCTGCATGCAGTCCACAAATGATTATGAATCCATTCCCCGAAAGAAAATCTTCATGAAAACTTTGAAATGCTCAAAAAAATATGCTATATAAGTATAGTTCGACTTCAATTTGTACCGGCAATGAGGGTATGCAAAATTTTAAGACCATTGTGACGAGTGTAGAAGTGCAAAAGACACACAGTACTACACAAATAAATTGCATGCATTGACTATTTCTAGATTCACCCTACAGCTGATAGTTGCCTAGTTTGAAGTTTGACTGTATATAAACATATCATTCTGGGCATCGCTACATATTGATCCAGCCCAATTCCCTACATGAATAGAAAGAGGCTCTTAAAATCACAACCTCACTCACAATCTACAGAGATATCTGGTTGGGAGAAGTCGTAAAAAGCACTAAAATAAACACTACTGAAAAAAACTTTATAGGTACGGTATATATTTCTACAGATAATGCAACCTTATGAACCATTCATACATATTGTGATTCTTAATATCTACCATGCATTTTAAACTACAGAGTACAGACTAGTGTGATGTTGTCTGTGTGAGTGTAACATACAAGAAAGTCTGTTTTAACTCAACACACAAACTCAATCAAGACTTAATACATTACATTGTGTTGGTTGTTAGTTAAGACTATGTACGATAAGCACGACATGCCAATGTAACTGGTTCGCTACATCCCGTTAAGCATGTCTGTAACATGTCTGATTCTGCTCTCTACTAATTACAAGTAAATACAACATTGTTCAATCATTGACTAGGAAACATGACAAAAAGGAAAGAAAATAAATCACATAATATATAGATACTCCACTTGTGACTACTTGCGCAAGAAATTAATATCCATCCTACATCGTCTCGTCTGCGAGGTACAGCCGACTTCTCGATCCTCAAATGAAATAAGGTCAAACAGAATTGTTCTGCTCAATGTCCCCTAAAACCGTTGTCTCTTTGTTGGAGTCGACTGCACAGACACAGAAACGATGTACACATGGCTTAGGAAGATGCAGCCAGATTGAGTGCTGACATCACGTTTCTTTCGTATAGATCTACCCAAGAGTTGTGTATGACTTATGGGTGAAGAAATCAAGCCGGCAGACACTAAACACTGCCGATGTTGTTTTATACGATGGGCGCTCTTGCCCTGACATAACCTTTTTTTTTTGCTTTTTCCATTTTTCTGTTGATTTTTTTCTCTTCTTTTTTTAATAACTTTTGTGTTTCCCTTAGATGTTGAAAGGTTGTGGAAACAGTTTTAACTTGACTTATGGTGGCAGTGTACCTGGACAAAAATCACGATGATCTTTGACCCCTTCTGTACTGCCTTTACACGGTAACACTTTCTTATTCTGCTATTTATTAACAAAAACTTGGAGGGTAGAACAAACCCCACTCGTATCATCAAACAATTAGATACCAGCAAAGCAAAAACATTTGGCACCAAAAATATCATTATTTCCCTGCTTTTTTAATACTACATGGGTTGATTAATTTTGTTTCTTTTTTAATAAAGGAGTTGTACAGATTCTGGAGCATCTCATGTCGAAAATATGAACATCAAACCCGACCCATGTGTCCATGAAAAGTGGGAAGGAGTTGACACGTCTATATTGGCTTTTTCAATTGGACCGTTTCATTCATATTTTTTTTCTGTTTTTTTATATCAAAAGTAAAAAATAAAGTAAGAAATATAAACTCTTCTTTCTCTTTCTTTCTTTCTTATAACTTTGACTGGCCATAAAATATACAGTCATCTCAGAATTTCATCAATACATCTGAGAAACTCTGCAAGAATTTAGAAAAGTCAAGGAAAAAGGGAAAAAAATAAATAAACACACAATAAATCCCAACCCATGTTTGTTTGTCTCTCAGCATCATTATCCTCACTGAAAACAAAATGAAAATCCTTCTCTAACATTTTAAAAAACTAATTGGTTGCCGGAATGTTGTTTGCTTGAAAGTCAATCAATATCTAGCAGATTGTTCTGAGTTCCCCCGTCATCTGGAGGTCAAACTATTCGCCTTCTTTAGTTACAATTGTGTTTTTTGCTGCACAAGTCAAGGTTTGTTACATTAATGATTAAACTTGAAGACTATTTCTTGTTTCATGCAGAAGAGCCATTCTCAATCCCTCGCCCTACATTCATCAAGAAAACCCCTAATTACACTTTGAGGTACGGTTGTACAATAAGGCAATCATCTTTAGACACACCCAAGCAGCAAATTTGGAGTAAAAAAAAAATGTTCCACAACTCTTTTCATTTCAGTCACTTCTCGATTGAAGTTCTCATATAAATGTAGGTTTTAACCCCTTTAACTCTTCTGCATGAAATGTTTCTGGTCTACTGCCTTGAGGGATGTTTGGAAGAGAAAACTGAGGTAGGTCCAATATCAAATTCAGAAACAAGAAATGGCCTTCAAGAATCCACCCTTTTCTATTCATGTTTATAGACAAATATGAATGGGATTACAATTTCCATGATGCTTTCAAAAAACAATCTCATTACTTTTCATCAATCAAACTCAAAATCGACCACTTTAAATGGCCCCAAGTTGTAACGGTGAAAGCATCATGGAAACTATGGTATCTTATCTTCTCGCGGAAAGGGTGGCAAAACTGAGAAGTAGACTTCAACTTACTTTAATCCTGCCAAGACATTAACCAAAAAAAATCCCAATCCCAAACCCAACCCCACCCATCCTACTAGGACAACATTACATCTCTTTTACATTGTCCATGTTTCTTTTGGCAAATACTTCATGAGCTTTTCAAAGTTCAAGATTGTGTGCTCATGCACGTGACCACAGTTAAATTGTCACAAACTGTGGTCATTTACTTTCACACACAAACTAACATACACACACACACACACTCTCTCTCTCACTCACTCACATTCTCTCTCTCTCTTTCTCACCAACACACTCTCACATATATATATACTCCTTCACACACTTGCCAAGATTTAACAATTCATCTTTTTTTCTTCTCTTTAATTCTATTTGTTTTAAAGCGTTTGTAAAATGGTTTAATTTCACTTCTTCTTTATCTTCTTTGCACTTTTTTTTTTTTCTTCAAACAAATTCATTAACAATGCTTGGCAGTGCTTGAAATCTCTTTTTTTATGCTTCCCCTTACTACGTTAAAATTTCCGTTACTTAATTTTTAATTCCCTTGGTGTTGTCATTCCATTAGTTGCTTGCAACAGGATGTTGTTACTGTTGTTGCTGCTGTTGTTGCTGCTGCTGCTGCTGTTGTGGCTGTTGCTGTTGGTTTGGTCCACCATGTTGGTTGTTTGGTCCACCACGATAGAAACGTCTGCCACCTGGTCTACCCTGGAAGTTTTGGCGTTGGACGTACTCTTGATGGGCTTGACGGATGCGTCTTTGAGCGGCCTACAGAACAATAAAACAATGTATAGCAATTAGAAACCAAGGCCTCTCTTGGTGAACATTGAAATGGAGGAAAAGAAGAGGCATCATCAGTTTTGATGAAAATTTATCATTTTATTTAGTGTTATAAAAACCGTTAGGAAAACGAAGAAAAAATGAATTTTTGATTTCCAATCATAAATATCTTGATAATCTTAATCAGACGGGTCATCGGCTTGTAAAAGTCATGGGATTCCTGACTGACCTAAAGGTTTAAAATTATGATTGCAGCATGAGCTAAATCCAGAATCTGAGGCAATGTTAGAGTCACTTCAAGAAATTATTTTTTGGCGATGGCATACCTGGTTAGCATAGAAGTGTCCCTCCAGCTTGACGACTACGTCTCCACTGTTGTTTCCATTTTGGTTATTGCTTTCTGTTGGTGGTTCAGGGGTGCCGCTGCCCTCATCTCCAGCTCCGTCCCCCCTGCGACGTGGGACCTCAACACGAGCTCCGGTAACACGCTGTAGCTCCCTCACCTACAAAGAACATGGTCATAAGAATAAGATTAAGTTTGTTCATAGCGCATGCAACACTTTGAACATATAGCATCATCCAGGGAGGGACCTGTTTCACAAAGCCTTTTTTTCAATGACAAATGACAAAAATCAGTGACAAATCTGCCGATAACCAATCAGAATCAAGGATTTCACTAGCTTATAACAAAAACTGTCATTTGTCACTGATGACACGTTTTGTGAAAGGGTCCCTGATTTACAATAACTTTAAAACAAGGTATGAACTATAACTATTCTTTGAAGCATGGGTCCAGCCTGACCAACGTTTGATAATCAAACAAAAAGTGAGAAAGTTGGGAATTTGTGAAAGTTGTAATCACTATAGGTATGGCACTTCAAATTGGCTGAATCTGTAATGTCTCTGTGATATAGTGGTGGACAACAGTACGCTATACATGATATATTATGGATAGTGTCCCAAGGGAGAAGGTGCTTTGAAGAAAAACAGAAATTAAAGATATTTTTGTACATGACACACAGGAGAGTTATCCGCTACTATGTCACAATCCACTGACCAAACTGCCAATTTAAGATTCCCTTTGACTTAGTGATATCATATTTCAAACAGTCGTACCGCTCATTATAGTGGTGTGATTTATTTCAAACTATCTTCATACTGTTGCTCTTATTTTTCTGCTTTCATACAAACGAACTTATTACAGGCAAACATATTACAAGCAAAAGGTCATCCAGGAAATAGCTAATAATAATAATAGGCGTTTCTATAGCGCTGTCTGTCTAGAAATTCTATTCCAGCCATTACAGCGCTCCAGCATTTCAAGGAACTAATTCCTGCCAGGTGCCCATTTACATCACCTGGGTTGAGTGTGGCAAATGTAGATCAATGTCTTGCCAAAGGACATTAGTGCCGCGGCGGGACTTGAATCGCGGACCTTGTGATCGACAGTCCGGCGACGTATCCACTCGACCACAACACCTCTATGCTGCTGGTACAGCAAATATACATGAACTTATTTTTATCATACCATGTATTCTATAAATGAGTTTTATCGTACATGTGTGCATTTTTAATATACATTCCATTTGTAGAATAGGTTGGGATTAGAGATAAAATTGAAGAGACGTACCCTTTGTCCCCTCTTGCCGATGATGCGACCAACAAGTTGAGATGGTACAGCAATCTCTGACCTTAGATGAACCTCTCCACTGCCAAGGATTCCCTCAGAGCGGATTCTATCGTAGATGTAAAACTGAGCACGCCACTGAGATTCGGGAGTTCCAATGATCTTCACGCAACGCTCATTGCTATCCTCATTGCCAGCTGGTGCAATCTAGTTAGACAAATGGTCAATAAAATGTTATTGATAAAAAAAAAAGACAAAAGTCCCAACATCAGCAAAAAAGGTGTTTGATGATATGTCGATTCTCATCTATCTACTCTATTTTTCAACAAATTTGAATAACTTGGAGTTCAGACAGGGTGTTATATGGGGGAACTTGATGACCTCATCACAATTGTAAAAAGAAGACAGCTACAGTTGTTTGGGCATGTAACTAGATGGGAGAAGAAAGAGGGGCGGACCAACTAGGACATGGACTGATAACATCAAGCAATGGATAGGAATGGCATTTGAACAGCTAACTAGAACAGATGAAGACAGGAAGGAGAACCTGTGTCTCAAGGTCCATTTCATCGTCATTCCAACAGCCTCCAAGCTATGGGACATTTGCAATCAATTGTAAAAATTCCCCAACTCGAGCGTAATTCTTGCGATTTAATTGCAAATTTGCAATTGATCGCAACTCAACTGTCTTGCAACACCCTATTAGTAAGAGAGAGAGAGAGAGAGAGGGGGGGGGGGAGAATAAAGGTGGATCTAGTCTAGTAAACTTAATTTAATTGTTAAAACTTTTAAAATCCTAGAAACTTTAGGAGACTAGTATCAGTTGCCAATTGCGCAACTTGCAATCAATCGCAACTTTCTTGCAATGCCCCCAATAGATAGATTAAGCAATGCAAGATACACGGCCTGATTGACTGATCTACGATTAAATTATAATGGCTGGCTCACCCTGATGGTAGCGTTTGAGGCACGAGCAGTGTTCCTGATGTTCTTTCCTCCAACGCCGATGAGGGCGCCTACAGCTTCCCTGGGCACGAACAGGTACGTCGTCTCGCTAGGCTCTTGGTTCTGAACACAAGAACAATCGATGTAACATTTATTTCACAAACTTTGTAGTTCATATAATACGTTGTATTCAAACAAACATAACATAGATTTCTATTATTGAACATAGTTGCCAACCATTCCTGGTATTTGTTTACCTTCAAGCTATTGTTTTGAATACTAGATTCCTCTCTTTTTCTGAAATATTCTGTGTGAAAAATACAAAACAGACTGTATTTCTAATTTTACCTTGAGATATTCGTAAATTTTGCTGTGAAAGGTTGGCAAGTATGTTTAAGTTTTTTCTTTTAATTGTATCAAATGTCCCAGCTGAAAAAGTGTCAATTCCACTAGAAGAATATAATTTTTCATCTGTTTTAAGCACTCCTAAAGAATTATACGGACATAATTTTCAAGACTTTATATCAAAATTATTGCTACTAGGATACTAAGCTACATTATTTACAAAGTTATCATAAAGTCATGTTGCACTTCATTATTTAACCCTTTTTTAACTGGGCTATTTCAGACCAGGTTTTTACTGGGGGGGGGGTCAATTTGACCCCCCCCCCCCTAAGATCTCGGCCGTTTCACCGCCGATCGCCGCGAAAAATTTGCATGCATGTCAAGTGAAGTGTATAGAATACTATGGTAATTTCAAATTTTTGAAAAATTCACTCATTTGCATATTTATGGTAATTTATGCAAATAAGGTCATCAAATTCACATTTCTGCCCATAAATCATAGATTATTCATGTTTACGTATTCTTTTTCACTACATATATTTATTAGACCATTTTGAATAATAATACAACACAAAAAATTGGAAGAGCCAGGTTATTCCTTATGTTATCTCTTGTTTTTATAATTTCTTATGTATTTCACTGTTTTTTTAACTTATGTATTTTATTGTTTTTGTTGTTTTATTTCATTTATAACTACAATTCAACTATTTTGACCCCAAAACAAACATTTAAACTTTAAACAATACTGAATAACCAATGTTTTATCTATTTTTAGGAAAAATGACTTTTACATGTTTTGTACACAAATCACGAAAATGAGCGATTTTCGGGCTGACATGCAAAGACAAAAGGTCACGTGACCTTGTAACCGTAGGTCCGATTTTCAAAAAAATCGTTTTAAAAGATGCGTAAGACTCGAAAGTAAAAAGTCATGAAAGGAAAATTTTATATCTGCCCCCCCCCCCAGTTAACATAGGGTTAATGTTGGCCTATAATTTGCTTGAATAAATGTTTGCCTTTTTGAACACCACAGCCCATTCAGATTTTATTTCACCCATCTTTTGACATTTACAAATACATTTCAAACCATTTCAAACAAATGAAAATTGATAATCTCTCCTAATTTGTTTCAGAAATGATTTCATATTAATGAAGAAACTGAAATAAGTGTGAAGCTGCTTGACGATGTTCGAAGTTTGTGGCTCAAATGGTGCATTTCACATGTTCTACAATTGTAGAATCCATGTAAGCACTGTAAGCAAACACCCTCGCCACATCATATTCATAGTACGCTTTCTGGTCACCTGACTCTTTCCCCTCAAATGAATATACCACTATTAATTCTATAAGGACCATATCTAACTAGGGGTCCTGAAAGAGGAAACTCACCATTCCGCCGCCGCCTTGCTGGGGTCCACCATGTGGCATATTCATTGGGGGCTGGTTATGAAAGTTGGGCTGCATGTGCAAAGAAGAATAGACATTATATTAAAAATAATTCAAAAATGCCCATCAGTCATCACCTATTTTTTCTTCTTCATTTAAAAAATTGTGTACTTTATAATATATCATAGTATGTCATGCTTGCATTTAAAAAAACCTGTCCATCACTTATCACCTATTTTTTCTTCTTCATTTCAAACATCCTACACTTATATATCTAATGTCATACAAACCTCACACAAGGTCTAGGACTAAAGGAAAAACATGGTACGTTGTACGTAATGATCGAATCATTCAAGTTTTTCAGTTCATAAACTGCCTCATCTTGGTATTTCCCCCAAAAAATTAAGAATCTGATGGTACATTGGGGGGGGGGGGGGGGGGGATGGGGGCACCCAAACGATACAAGGAATTCGAGATACTTACACCGCCATCGAATGGTCCTCCGGGGCCTCCGTGTCCTCCATAGTGTGGTCCTGGTGGGCCTTGCTGTCCAGGATGATGCATACCACCTGACATGAGAGACATGTGATTCAGGCCAGGGAACAGGTCGTGCTGCTGGGGTTGAAGGTTCTGGATGTAGCTCTCGTATGCTTTACGGAGCTTCTTGCTGATCAACGCCTCGGCAGCGATGCACTGCTCGGGGGTCCCGTAGATGGTCACGGTACGCTCAGGGTTGAACACCGTCAGGTCTTGGATCCTGAACCAAAGAAATAGCACTTCTTTATTTTATGATCTTTTCTACCGTTAACTCCACAGACCAGAGTCTGTTATGGGATATATTCCATGTATATTGTACATTCAGACAGTTTTGATGGAAACAAAGGTTATAGAGCACCAATTCCATTATGCAAAATGCTCAAAGCACTAGGAAAGTACATGAAAAATTGTTATGCTGTTAAATGCATGGTGATGCCAGAAGGAAACATTGGTTTATAGTCATATCAAGCGATTTTGCCTTTTCTCTTCTTTTTTTTTGGGGGGGGGGGGGGGAGGGGGGGGGAGAGGACAAGGAATATGGATGAAATAGTTGTACAGAACATCATTCACAGAATGACCCAGAAAAGACAACAAATGTTGCTTGCAACTCCTTTCTAATACTAATATCTGAATTTCCCTCCACTTTGCTCATTCGAGATGTGATATTATTATTTCATTATCCCCATTTGTGTTGTATATTTTATCCTGACAAGATGCATCTTCTCTATGCTACAATATCATTTTGTACGGCTCTCAAGTAGCCATCTTATGATATGCCCTTCCCCTTTATTAGCATTACACTATCGATTGTTTTCACAATAAAGACAAGCTCATAGAGAAATGGTATAACTAACCTTACAGATATCAAAAGATGAAAAAACTTGAAGAAATGGTAAAAGCAACCATACAGACATTAGAGGAGAAAGAGAACTTACAGAGAGACTGTGACCTTGGCCTTGGAATCTTCCATAATGCTGTTAATTGAGGATCCGCTCTTTCCAATTAGACGGCCGACCAGGGCATTGTGGGCCAGCACTTTCAGAGGCATATCACTGTATGTAAAAGAAGAGGGTGGAAAACATCTAGAATTTTCCTCTTGCATCCAGTCCAATGTTGTATCAAACGGGAAACTTAGAATATTCATATCAAAATAAACATTTGAAACATATCCTTACATATATATAAATAAGTCCTTGCACTTAACAAAGACCAGGATAAGAAGTCTTCAATGTGATTTAAAAAAAATGTATGTATAGTTTGAGTAGTGACCAAAGGGAGAAGGCACTTAGGAGAGAAACAGAAATTAATTATATTTTTGTACAAGACAAAGGGGAGAGCTATCTGCAACTTCAAAATCAACTGACCAAACTGCAAATTTGAGATTCACATAGACTTATTGATCTCGTATTTCAAACATTCATAACTTTTTTAGATATTGGTCAATTTATTTCAAACTTTCGCCAATATCCTTATCTTATTTTTCTGTTTCATACAAAAGTACTTGTTAGTTATTACAAGGGTTGCATAGCCCTTTACGCTAAGTTGGGTTTGATATGGTATACTTGCATCATATGGGAGACTTCACTTAACTTGTGATAAGTCGGGATTGATTAGGTACACATTTATTAAAGTAGGATTGCTAGGATATGCTTACGTGTGAGATTCCTCGCTGCTTTCCTTGATCATGACTTCAACGATCTTCTTGATGGTCTCTGTCACTTGCTGGGGCTCTCCACAGATTGTTACAGCCTGTAAAAACAAAGAATTCATTCATACCACCACTCAAACATAACAACATAACATTGACTGTCAGTGAATGCCTGCAGCACATACAACATACAAAATACAACATTGCTGTCAATGCAGGTACCCCCATACACATTTGTCATAGAACTCAATGCCATTGCAAGATACAGAAGGAAAAAAAGGAACAAAAAAAAATCGCCAGCTGCATATGTTATCTTGCCGGTTATCATATACAGTGCAATTATGTACTTAGTCAGTAACTGTATCTACAAATTCATATTATCACATGATTATTATTATTTTATTGATTTTTTGGTAACAGAGATGTACTTAATCAATTGCTGTATCTGCAAATTCAAATTATCACACGATTATTATTAGTTTATTGATTTTTTGGTAACAGAGGGAGGCATATTGCACCTTTATTGGCTTTTAGTTCACACAAGACAGTGATAGCAAAAGCACAAGAAAGCTGTCTAGCACATCTGACTCAGTGTCTAGACTTTCCTTCCTGCCTTTAGCTATGTGTAATGTACAAGTCATTAACAAGATGGAATGCTTGATAAGAAAGCAAATGAGACTAAAGGCAACATTCATCCTAGACTGCTCTCAAATACACATTCTTAAACGAGGCCACAAATTTAGAGATTTCATGTTTTTAATCATTTTTTAAGACCAAACTACCAGTTTAAAAAATATGTGCGATTTACACTTCCTAATCGAATTAAAAAAAAGTCATACTATTCTTGTGCATGATCCCAACAGATTTGACTTCTGCAGAGTTATCTGTATATAAGTCTTATTCATTTATCTTTTTTTTAATTTACCAATTTCTTACTTACTTTTTATTTGTGGGAGGGGGTGTTCAGAACATTATGATATGCTCGTGTATCCATTACGTGAACATTGTACTGGGCCCCATCTAATAAAGAGTTGATAGCAATCGCAACTATGTACATGAGATAGGAGAGTGCAGACTTGCGATTGTAGGATCAATCGTAAGTCTTTATAAGACGGGCCCTAATCGGCATACTGGAATGAGTGTACCCGAAATGGGCCTAACATTAGTTCACTTCATTCTGCATTACCTCAGAAACAGAAAAATAAAGATTTCTCCCTTATCGATTTAATTTCTACAAGAAAGACAAGAGAGGTTTCACTTATTGACCTGTACCTTCTCTGATGATCCAATGTTGTCCTTTCGGTGGATGTCAACCCTGTAGGGTTAAAAGAAAAAGAGAGAAAATACCGAGAAATAAATCTTCAGGCTAATAAAACAAGAGCATGAATATATTGTAATTGTCTTCAATCACACAAATATATATTTTTTTTTTTAAAGAGAAAGAAGGAAATTAATATTAAAAAGAAAGGCGTTGGTGATTATAGTCAGTTCTTGACTGATTGCCATTACAACAAATAACTATAAAGGCCACTCAAGGGAGACAAGAAAAGTGGTCTTTTATAGGAAGGTGGTGATTGGAGACGGGTGCATATAGTACATGTTTCAATGAGAAACCCTTTTCAAGAGAAACAAAAAATGTGGCCATTGTAGACAGGTGGTCACTAAAGCAGGTTTGACTGTATATATATAAATAAAGGACATGAAGAAGATAAATCAGAGTTAGGGAATTGCTCTGAAAAAGCACAGATTGAATTAGAACGATCGCTTCGGTAGGTGGAGGCATGAGAATAATGTGCATGATTTTCTATTTTGTCTGAACATTGAGCCACAATCAGTGTCATTCAATTTCATTTATTTATTTTGTATTTGTTTACATTCTTTTTAATTCTTATTCTTATATAAACTATCCTGCTATAAAAAAATACAACCTTTAAGAAAAGACAAAATGACATAATAGATGCCTGAAAGGCTAAAAAGCACTTTGGGGGCTTCAAGGAATTACAGAATGAACATCAAGTTTCTTCGAAGTAAAAGCAGTGTCCCAAGTCTGGTGCCAGACAATGTATAAGACATTTGTCTGAGGATATAGACCAGGAGTTTGATTTCCGAGGCTGTAAGCACCATGCACACTATTGATAAGCAGAACAGGCGACTCTAGTCTGAAAGCCTCAGTGTGTGTCGTTTCTTCATTAACTCAACTGCTGTTCAGTCAAGCGATCGACTGGTTGCACCCGTTCACTCAAGTTAGATCTTGCCTAGTTTCAATCTCTATACCAATCCATAAATAGCAGCTTTTATACGTCCACAAATATATATATATATACTACATGTACAGAAACCATGACAGCAATCATGAACATACTACATGTCGATAGTATATCCATATCCATACACCATGACATACACACAGCCATGAACACACAATATGCACTTATAAATGGAAGAGGTACATGATATGTTTTGTGTGTGTGTGTGTGTGTGTGAATGGCCTTTACAAGCAATCAATTCCTTTATTAATTATTGACAATGTTTGTTTGATTTATGTCGAAGACCCGGGCCCTCTCTTGCATGGAAAGTGGCTTTAGTACGCAACTCAAAATTAAAATCGGCTTTATTTTCAACCCATCAAGATCATGTACTTGGAACTTGCATTTTAACTCAACGTTTTTTTAATGCAGAACTGAGAAGTGAATATTAAAGGGCTTGATCTTATTGTAGGGGGAAAAAGCTGTTAAACCTATCTAAATACTGTTGTTTTAAATGCCCCTCTCTCTTCCCATCGCATCATAAGTAGTTTCATCTTAACAAACTGTCTTGCATCATCAGATGTGAATGACGTACATATGACAATTACCAGAGATTAACCTGCCATTGAGTACGTCAGCACAATTCTCTCCAAAAATATCCTCTTTATCTTTATTCTATCTCCATAGAAACAAGTCAGAACATCTTGCATGCTAAGCCCTTCTAATCCTTACAAATATCACTAATGTGGTTTATAGAAGCTGTGTAATAAAAGTATCCGAATTCAGGACTTCAACATCACAAATTTTAAAGTGAAAAACATCTGAATAAATAATCTGCTTTTCTCTGATGCATTTAAGAACAAATGGGCATTCAAAAAGTCTGATAATTCTGAATATAACATGAGCTCTTCCTCAATATACGGGCTTTCATCATTATATACAGGGTATTGACATTACTTTTCTAAAAATAAATAAAGCTCTACATTTTAGCATTTACTACAGATTTTGTTTCATTTATCACTACATTTGAACCAGTGCTCTGTAAACGTAGGCTGGTGGCTAGAAATAAAGAAGTGCATCTGAATACAAATGAAGTGAGTGTGAAAATGTTGAAATAAGATATCAAAAATCATCTTATATATAACTAGTACAATGTCAAATTAATTATGAGTTTTGATATTAGATATTGTCTTGGACTATTCAAAATAATTGAAAATGGTAATTCACATGCTCCAATACAAGAATAACTCATAATCAAATAATCAATAGAACAAATGAAAAGAGTATATATATCAACGATTATACAAACAAGTCCAAAATGTTCTCCTTTATAAGTTAATGAAAGAATGTAAGATACGGATGAGATTACTAAATAAATATTCTTGATGGGGATGATGGAGGGAAGTGGAGGACTGAAATTCTAATTTAAAGCTGATGATGCATGTACACCTATCACAAAGCAAGGTTGAACTCTGGGTTAATGATTCCACCATGCATGCATGTATTCACTGTACATTCCAATAAATCATCTCCTTTCATTTTGGAAGGACAGTTTAACAGCTGGTTCACCTATCATCAAGTTCCATTGCCAAGATACATGTAGCGACAAGCCTTTCTCTGATTATTCTCTTGCAAGTGTTTGCTAAAAATCAACCAATATACTGAAGTTACTTTTTAAAAGGCCAAGTCCGGCCCATTTGCACATTAAATTGAATGAATAGGGAAAATTAACTTAACAAAACAGTGAAATTTTAATGAAAACAACATGAAAAGTAAGACATTTGTAGAATTTTACAGTTTCACATAATTCCATGAAACAGTGATATGTATGACATAGGCTGTAAGCAAATTCTCAAGTTGATGTCATCCCCTCATTATTCTTGAGCCATTTTGTACACACATTTTTTTTTAAATATCACTTTCGACATGGGAATATAAAAAATGGCTTGAATCTTTGAACAAGGTAAAAAAAAAAACACTGTTACAATGTGTTTTAAGTGGGGATCCATTGTGAAATTATACTTTCTCAATGATTTTGGTATTCATGTGATGTGAGCCATTTTAAACATCGCTTAATGTGAAAGAAAGGAAACAATCATTCCAATAAGACGCCGATAAGAAAGCACTGTCACAAAGGTTAAGACTCTTACCATGCACTAAGAATGTCAGTTTTTTTAAAACCCAAACCAAGATTTAAAAAAAGTGACCTTTATACACAGTGTATTTCTCATTCTTTGACTTTATTATTCAACCTAGAAGAAAATGAGATCTGAGATTGACTTACTTGCATCCTGTTTCCTTGGTGATTGCTCGGATGTTGTTGCCACCCTTTCCAATGATTGCTCCTACAAATTCACTTCGGACAAGAATTCTGAAAATGAAATAAGAAAGAATATTGAAAATAAATCAAGCAATTCTGGCTGTTTATTCTCCTTATCAGAATACAAAAACACAATGAATTCACCTTCTAAATCCTATTTACCGGTACTGAACATTGTCGCATGATTCTAGATTAAATTGCGTGTCACATTATGAAGTTGCATGCCAAATTTATCTTTCTTGCATTAGAACTTAAAAACAAAACATTCGTAACATATACCAGTCTACTAACATATTCAAATTTGATGCATGCTGTTTAAAAAAAAAAGAGGTTGTTCTTGACAACATGAAAGCTTGCCCTGCATATCAACGAGTAATGTATGCAGACTGGATTCCAAGTATTGTAGTTCATTCAATTATAACAGGTTAATGGAAAACCTTGTCAGTAGGTCCCCAGGAAAAAATACATCCATAAATTTATATACGTTAGTAAACCGCTTCATTGACATGAGAGACACCAAGGTATTGAAATGCAATGTTGTATCAATGTATTTACATACCTGACAGGGAAATTGGATGTATCTGGTACATTCTGTTGCTGATGGTACATGCCTCCAGGGCCTCCTGGGTTCCTGTTATTAAAGCGGCCTCCTGGTCCACCACGTCCACCATTCTTGAATTTGACCTGTCAAAATAATTAAAAACAGGGTAAAAAATATTCTTTGAATTAAAGCCCCACCGCACTAGTTTGGCCAGGAGGGATTAAACCTCCCTGCATGGTTACTGACAGGTGGTTATCTCATCAAATCAGTTCTCAATTAACATAAGAAAAGGGGGATCAAGGGGGACCAACAGACACCGATTAGGCATTGTTCGCTATAAAGAGGGTGCAAGTTGCTATAAGTAGTGCAGTGGGGTTTTAAAGCTGCATGATATTCCATTATGGGGCATTTGATTATCATCAGCTGTAGTAGCGTCATCCCCAGAAATAACGTTTTTTAGTCACCTTTAAGGACTTTCATTTATCATTTCTGGAACTTACATCAATATCAACATCAACAATATTATAAAATGTTGTTTGAGGATGATTGTAATACATTTAAAGGAGCTTTCAGGTGGACACCTTACATTACAGGCACAGATTTTTACCTTTATTTTTCATTTTATTTATGTTACACATCCAATCTTACTGATTTATGCTACACCAATGATAGTGGATTGGTGGAACTCGCACAATTTGGAAAAACTACTTTCTCAGTGTGAAATAGAGTATACATATTGTATATGTGTATATAGACTAGACAACCCTCCCATATTTGTAAGTATACAATATACAGGCAAAGCTCACATCTACCACTTAGTCACACCACCATTCTGTATCGGTATGCGTAATGGCTGAGCCGACAAGGATTTCCTCTTTGGCTTAAACCTAAATACAATACACCCCCATTACTCTATCACTAGCTGGACCCGCGGAAATCCGCGGGATTCTAGAGGGGGGCGGGGGGTGTAAATAGATATATAGAGACTGTCTAAATTAAAACCACCAAGAACTTTATTTGCCATTCAGGCCATTAAAAAAATGTTTTGCGTCCCCGCCCGCTTACTTTTTGGGGGCCGCCTCCTATTTTTTTTTTGTTGAATTTTTTTTGATTTTTTTTTTTGAAAGAAAAAAAAAACAGCGTCCCCCCCTGCTTCCTATTTGGGGGCCGCCTCCTTTTTTTTTTTTTTTTTTTTTTTGAAGAAAAAAAACATGAAAAGCACTGCTAAAATGTATTTCTGATTTAAAAAAAAAAAAAAAAAAAATTGTCGGCCGCCATCTTGAAAGATAGCCCGAATGTCAGGGAAAATGTACCGAGCGGCCATTTTGAAAGAAAAAAAAAGGGCCTCCTCCTTCCCATTTTCGAAAAAACAGGACACCAAACATGTTTTTTTTTTAATTTGGCCTTATATAAACAAAATTAAAAAAACGATCCAACTGTACCGGTAGTTATTCTTTAAGCCACTGGAACTGCGTAGAGTTCCGTAGTGTGGAAAGCTTTTACTGCTTTGTCGATCTGGCGTAGGGTAGCGTACTGTTGCGTAGGCATGTAGCGTAGTGTTGCATAAAAAGGCGTACTTTCTGCGTCAAATTTCTACGCCGAAAGTACGCGAAAAAAATTAAACATGTTGAATTGTTTTCGTTCATCTTGCGTACCCCTTTCCGTCCCTCAGCATATAGTAACGTAGGCCAGCGTAGTTGGTACGCAACACTACGCAACTCTACATATTGACCCCACGCCAATTAGTGACTCGCAAGTGTCACAAATAAAGTATTAAAAATATGCTCATCTGACCCTAATTAAACGCCTAAACCCCCCAAGCTTTCGGGGGTTTATGGCCCCTTGAAACCCGTGGACCCCACGCCTATATTATATATACACTCAACCCGCTGCGATCTGATCTCTCCCCCCCCCCCCCCCCAACTTTGAAGAATGTAACCCCCGAGCTCTTGGGGGTTTATGGCCCCTTGAAACCCGTGGACCCCACCCCTATATTATATATACACTCAACTCAGGACCCGCGGAAATCCGAGGGATTCTAGAGGGGGGCGCAGGCAAAAAATTAAGTTTTTCATTTTGGAGGCTCCATTTCAAATTTTTGGGAAATTTTTGGGGGCTACTTTTTCAACTTTCGGGGGCTCTTTTTTCTGGGGCTACTTTTTCATTAATTCATAAAAGGATAGGCCTACACTTTGTTGAGATTTGTTTAGTAGGCTAAGGTTTCAGGCTTTCTACTTCATAATTGCCTATTTAAAAAAAAAAAAACATATTTCTAGTTCAATAACTAATTTTTCATGCATTGATTTGATGCAAGAACTGTAACATAATGAACCTAGATTGTGATTAATTCTGACCATGAATTTCGATAATCATTTTTCAAAGTAAAATTTTCACAAGAAAATCAGACAGTCGTTTAAAAACGTAGACATTAGTAATATTTTTACTAATTCTAAGCTCAGGTTTCGTAAATCTATTCACGAAACTATATTGAAATCGCGGCAATAATGATGCAAACCAACAGATAACAATTTCAAAGTGTCAAATGAGTTGAGATGAGCTTGCAGGAAGCTCAACACCGGCGCCGCAGGCATCGGACGCCTGCGGGCCGCGGTCGCGGTGTTGGAGCTTCCTGCAAGCTCATCTCAACTCACACACACTGCACTGCGTGTTGATTGAAGGCAGCTTGCGACCGAACTGTCAGTCCAATGGTTTTCTTGTGAAAACTTTCCTTTAGAAAATGATAATCAAAATTTTGCATATATGGCCGTAATAATCACAAAATAAGCTTTGATTTCATACCTCCATTCACGAAAACTATATAAAAATCGCGGCAATAATGATGGAAATAGGTCTCTAAGTTGAGCGTTGACGGGAAGCTTCGTGTGTATATTTCTGTGGCTTGTGTAGCGCTAAAGCACATCCTATAGCAAGACGCTTTACTCTCGGTGATCCCGCCCTTTGCATAGAGCATTTAATACGCAACATAATGTGAGTGGTTTGTCATTTGTTGTGTGTCTCTTTGAGAACTGCAAAGAAATGAGTGTGATCGACGGCGCGGTCTATATAGAGAAAATCATATAGGAAGATACCTAACACGGGGTAAGTCATACCCATTCAGCGTGCATTTAATACGCAACTTAATGTGAGTGGATAGTCATCGGTCGTGTGTCTACGGATGTTATGTTGAATATCCATGAGGTATCTCTGTCGTCACGCATATCATGCATTATGCATGTCGCGTCTGTTTTCGCCCTGGACGTCGACACGGAGGAGGACCTCGGGCGGAGTATAGCCAATTCGCTAGAGTAGACTCTCCCGCGGACGACGGCACCGGGCACGGGTACCCCGAGGGGAGGGTTCAGGAGGAGATAGCTGCACCAACTTGGGTCGGCGATCTCATTAAAAAACAATAGAATACAAAGGCTGGCGGAGACGTCGCGCCCCCCGCGGAGCCTTAGCGTATTACTTATAGTGATTCTACTGTATTTGCATACTACATACAGGTTTAACTTCATTTCAAGTATTCAAAGATAGGCCTCGCTGCTTTCCATGTTTATTCAACAAAACCACTTGTTTGACTACATTTTATGAGAACTGATTAACAAGCTTGGAAATAGTCATCAAACAATTCACAGAAATTCAATAAGAAGAACAAAATTAATTAAAATCCTGGGATTTCCATACAATAGATTCTTGTGGTATTTTCAACAACCAAAACCACTAAAAAAACAATTTAGAAAACAAAATTGAATGTGACTGTCTCCAACAGACCTGCACATTATTCAGCTATTCACCCGTTTTGTTGAGGCTGATTTCATTTTCAGTAAATCAATATACCAACTGTAATTTGACGCTGACTTTTGACAATTCAAGAACATACTTCAAAACAGTGATTAAGTGATTCACATTAAAGGGCACTCCAACCCTTGCAACAATTTCATTTGTATAAAAGCAGAAAAATAAGATAAACAGAATGGCGAAAGTTTGAAATAACCTGACCATTAATAAGAAAAGTTATGAATGTTTGAAATATGAGATCACTAAGTCTATGCGAATCTCAAATTGGCAGTTTGGTCAGTGGATTGTTGTCCGCCGCTATTTCACATAGACATTACCGATTCAGCAAACTTGAAGAGCTCATAACTGTAGTGATTAAAACCCTGAAATGTCAGACCTTTAACACTTTTTATCTGATTTCATTCAAACTTTCAAGAGTCTACTTTTCTGATTTTCCTTCTTTCCTCTAGAGGTAGGATTTCCCTTTAATGTATTTGCTGCTTTCCTAGCATGACATTTATTAATAATGTACCTTATTTAAAAAAACGGAAATATTAAAGACTAACCCTGAGTTTGGACTCCTGGTATTCAAAATTATTGAGTTGTCTGATGGCTTGTTCTGCTTGCTCTGGTAGTTCATAGGTCACTACCACAGCATATGTACCACTATCATTCTTGGACGGGGCTACAAAGAAAAGAAAACATTTCAGTCTATAACTTATGGGGAAAAAATTGAAAGAAAACTACATGCATATTGAAAAATTTCAATTCATTCGGAGTACAACATTTCAATGCAGGCTTATTAATGATGTAGGCCTGTGTTTTGTTTATGCATAGAACATACATGTACATGATCGTTTTCATGTATTCACATACCAGCATTTTCTATCAATTCTTTCCTTTTTCAGATTATCTTGATAAAGCTTGAACCACAATACCACATGGACTGACTTAGCACTATGACAGTCACATTTGAATGAGAGCTGTTTAGACAATGTACTCCGTATTCACCCATCATATTTCTTTTATATTAAGGAGTTGTTTGTTTACTTAAATGTTCATTATTCCAAAAAGCCAATTACAGCTCAATAAAGGTGTATTTGGTCAGGTTGAACAATTTTGAGCTAATAGCATTTCCTGAAATAGTATACTTTCTTTTATCTAATTTCAAAAATTTGAAAACACCAAACAATCTAGAAGTTTTTTTGTTAGTGTTTAGTAGGCCTATGCAGAGATGCCAACCTCTTGACACAAACAAAAACAGACCGAGTATCTTAATAAAAATAAGATTTTGGAGAGAAAAGATTAGATTTTCACGAATACTCGACACCACCACTGGCCCGGTGTATGAGCATCGCCCAGAACTTTAAAAACAAATTAACATTAATCAGATTTATTGTCATGTCAGGACTAGTGCTGTAGTCAAATATTTAACCGTCCGGTATCCGACCGCCCATGGCGGATTCCGTTTTTAATTGGACGTGTTTTTTTTTATTTTTTTTTTAAATCGTTTAACCGAAAACCGTCCGGTTTTGACTGGCGGTTAAACGGAATTGGGGATATCCGTGATGTTACAGCACTAGTCAGGACAATAAAAATAGATTTCAGTAACTAAAAACTAAAATAGTTTCCAGGACACTATCACGCTATATGAATATGATGAATTGACTTACAGGCTTCAAAAAGTGTGACAGTTCCAAAGGTCGTAGCAAGCTTTTCAATCTCTTTGTGTTCAACTTTTGTTGGTACATTCATGATGATGATCTTCAACCTGTTACTTTGCAAAGAAAAAGAGGGGGAAAAAATGAGACAAAATGAGTCACATGAGCCATGTAGACAGACAACGATAATTTTACATAGAGAGTTAGAGACAATTTATCTTTATAAATGGCTCTATAACATAGTGAGATGTAAAACGGACTGGTACTTACGGAAGAACTGTTTTAAACAAACCGACATTCATTTCAAATATTAATTGCTCTAATATCTATTATTTTCTTTAAATAGATCATCTGAAGTTACAATGACATAGTGTCAAGATTGACACATTAGTGATTGACATCATGAAACGTCACCAAGGGAAATCAATGCTGACAGCAGCCCCACTCGACATTAGTTATGAAATACGGTAGACATACATATTTATCTTTATAAATGGCTCTATAACATAGTGAGATGTAAAACGGACTGGTACTTACGGAAGAACTGTTTTAAACAAACAGACATTCATTTCAAATATTAATTGCTCTAATATCTATTATTTTCTTTAAATAGATCATCTGAAGTTACAATGACATAGTGTCAAGATTGACACATTAGTGATTGACATCATGAAACGTCACCAAGGGAAATCAATGCTGACAGCAGCCCCACTCGACATTAGTTATGAAATACGGTAGACATACATATGATTTTACGCACTCAAGCATGTCACTCTCAAGAGTCTTATAATGGTATTGTTTTAGGTAATATCTGCAAAATCTGGAAACAAAAACTTCCTTCCTGACTGCAGTTATTTTTAGTATCTCTCAACATTGTACATGTAGGGTCCATGTTGGTAAAATTACATTCACCTGGGCAGGAGCCAAAGGATGTGCAACATTTTATTAAATAGAGCCCAAACCTCATTAGTATTGTGAAATACACAGGACCTAAGATTTTTTTCTCTAATTCAGACTTTCATGACAGGAAAGACATATAGACTTTGTATGATTACCAACAAAATTAGAACACTCACAATCCAATACAAACAATATCACAAAGTAATGCGCATAAATTGTACATTCAAGGACTCAAAATGAACACGCATCATAATAATAATAATAATAGTCTAAACATGTACATTGAGCAGGACTATGACCAATTTGTGGCAGTTTATGAGTAAAAGCATATTTGTGAGATCATGAGTACAAGAATGCAACAAGAGATAAGGTATCATTATTTGAGAATGAATTGCAGGATAAAGTTTCATCTACATGTAGTGTAAATTATGGAATTCTAGTCATCTTTCTGATTCCACAAGTTAAGTTTTGTACCGTATATTACAAAGTAATTGCAAACAAATCTATATTATTTTCCTACATAAAATTTATTGGGATATGAGAGCCTGATCTGATTTTAGTAGTCTGGCCCCAGTTTATTAGAAAAAAAACATTATGACACAGGCCTTCTAAGTTTGAAAAGCTTTAACATTATAATTTTTACAGCAGCCAAGTTTATAATGTGCAAACTTCAGCTTCAAGATATTGGTTTTTCATAATCACAAGAGCCAAACATTTTTCTAATAGAGTACAAACTTCAAAGCTACATGAAAATGAACATTGCACACAACAAAGGCAGCAGGAAACACAGTATACCCGTCCCGAACATGAACATGCAGTCGTTTCTTATGTACTAGAATGGACCATCACCGACTTCTACCGACTGTGGACATGAAATATCTTCAATATCTAGCTTTGATAATCACTAACCCTTGTGTACGATTTTCAAGAAATTGAAATACAAAATACTTTGAAAATGATGGTGATTTTAATTTATTGCTGTTATCATTGCTGTCAGTCAGTGCCCATGTTTTGAGATCATGGTCCGTATTTCTAGTTCCAACCAGGCAAGACAAAATTAAACAGATCAATTTTCAAAAGGTTATGTCAAGTTTAGTCTAGATCTGCTAAATTCAGCTCTCTTCTCCCGTAAAAAATACAACACAAGACAAAACAAAGACTGAATCAGATCATGAATTAGGCCCCGTTAATATCAAATTGAATGAAGAAAATATCAATAAGCTAATCTGAACTTTTCAATTACGACACCACAAACTTCTACTAATGCAGTGATTATGGCAACTTGTGAATTAGTTATTGTTTGCTGATATAATAAATCAGTAAGAATAGAAAGGGGAATACAAATATCATTGAAGGAAATAATCAGGCATAAGCAGTGTTAAACAATGTCCCTGTGCTGCAAGGTTTCACAGTAGGTATTACTATTACTACTAGCAATCAACAACAAAAGCAAAAATGGCAGGGAAGGAGGAAGGTTAAGGTATCAAAGAGCAAACCCACAACAAACAACAATAAAAGTTAGTTTCAATAAGAAAATGGGAAAAAAAATAGAAAGTTCCAAAAGCTAGGCAACACCAAGTGTTTCTCAACTACTATTATAAGATGGTGAGGAGTAAGCATTGATCAACGTACCCCTGGTTTCCTGTAGATCCATTCTCCATTTGACTGTTGGGGAAAGCACATGACAATTCACACAGTTTTAGAATGGGGTAAAAATACAACAAAATTATAATACGGTAGTAAATGTACCATGATAGTTATCAACTAGAGAAATACAAATAGTATTCAGTCTATTTTGTTCCATGAAAAACAAATTGTGAGATTGAGATAACATATTCGAGGGAGTCATGTATCTGAAATACACCTGAATTTGACCAGAGGCTGCACCATGACAAGAAAATAACATGGGCATGTACATTTTACAGTTACAGGCTTCAAGTTCACAGCTAAGATAGCTTAAGGTAGTTATTGATTCGGTCATAAACAATTTTGTTTTAAACCGATGAATTTCATGTAAATTGACATTTGAACGTTCTTTTACCCCAAATCTAATCAATTTGTCTCACTGCGAAGATGCATGCTAATACAAAATTTGAAGTTTATGGCTCAAACAGTTTTTGAGAAATTGCAATAACGAGGCTAATACCTGTACATATTGACCTCTGTGACCTTTGGCCTACTCACTGCAAAATCTAGATGGATCACCTTCCTACGATGATATATACTATCACAAAGTATGAACTTCATCTCTCAAGGTGTTCTTGAGATGTTGCGATAACAAGAAAGCGGGGCGAACGGACAATACATAAAAGTAATGGTTTTGGCACCACCTTCATGGGGTGGAGGCATACAAATATTGAAGAACGGTGTGAATGAATGATCAAATTCTGAATTCATGAAAGCCAAGGTACTGTAAGCCAGATTCTATTGAACATGACTCAGGGTGGCAGTTGTTGTGAAGTGCTGTGATTTTTTTTCAGGTTTTGGCGGTCTTCACAAATTCAACTTCCAACTGGAATTGGCCTTGAATTGGCCCGGAACTGGACTGGAAGCCCAGAACGGGAGATTTCCGGGACCCAGCCTGGCCCTACTCCCATGGTCCCACCACTATCATGTTGGCTCCAGTGAATGGCAATGGAGAGACAGGTGAATTTTACACTCCATAACTATACATTTAACAGGAAATTGAGAGAAAAAATTGGTCAATTTGGTCACAATAGGAGAAAATGTAAAAACTCCATTATGTTTGGGCAGCTCAAACCACGTGTGTTGAAAGTACGAGACAGAAAATAGAATAGAGAATAGAATTTTCAAGGTAGATGATTTCACAGGATTAACCTACAGAGTGATCTCAATCTCTCTAGTTTAGTGTGGATTTAATTTTTTTTTTCTCCTTCTATTGTACTTTGAAAATAATGTGGAGGTCATTTTGCTATTGTGGCTGGGCCTAATTGTGCATACTTCCTGTGTCCCTGCTGTTCCATATGGTTCCTTCACACCCTACCCCAGCTACAATACCCTTCATTCATCGTGCCTACCTCGTACACAATCAATCCAAAAGCAAACAAGGAAAACTGCTATGAATAAAACATTTTTCACTTAAAAAATGAATGAATAAAATACAATGCTCATTCATTTCACCCCTGTGCATTTGCAAACAGAACATTTTATGTACATAAGAAAATGTAGGAATCAACTCAACACATGTAATAAGTGCAATGATAATTACTTTACTAGATTGAAACATAAATTAAACTTGAATTCATAATTATACTTCTCAACAATTCAACCATGATGTGAAGGATTAAACCAAGGTTTTATATGGACCAGTTTTGACTACGGTACATGTTTACTCATACTTGCGTAGATGACCGATAAGTTTATTACACAGGTAGTAAAATTTCCAAAAGTTACACGAAAAGAACACACGACTTGTGAATCGAGCAAGAAACACTACGCAAGCTAGAGTGCTACGCTACGGGCTGGAGCGGTTGGCGTACAATTATTTCCAGGGCAAAATCAATAGACTGTGTACATGGGTACTCCCCCGCAAAAAAGTCTGTGTACACACATGGATGGATCTACTACGAGTAGAAGTATAGTAGGTTCATGGTACACATGTATCGTTTCTACTGAAATTGGGCTTTCAAAATGGGCCTAGTTTAGCATTTTAGAGCTTGTCTTGCCATTGGGGGAGACTGGATCTAATGGTGGCCTACATATTTCAGGTGCAACAGGAGTCTTACATGTTGCAACTCAAAAGACAACTTAATCCTATGTGGTCTTGTGGAATTATCAACCTTACAAAAAAAGTAACAGATTTAGCTGGTACTACCAGGCCTACATCAACGTGCGAACTGAGTGTACAGTTAAAATATACATTATACAGGGTAGATTAACTTGACAATAGAGGATGGGGACTTTGTTAGTTTTTTCTATGGATGGATGAACTGAACACTCTATGGTATGGACAAAGAAGTCGGCTTTCATTCAAGAGTACTGTCTGACAGACATTTAAGTGCTTGTCTGGTTAGTGGCAAATATCCATATGCCAATATATAAAGAATTATGTAGAGTACTCATCATGTGATAGTACTAGTCTGCAAGCACAAACCCTGGTCAGTCGTAAAAGTGAGTCTGCACTATAAGACTACCATAGGCCATGTACTGTAGCTGCTCCTGACACAGTACACAACCAGTAGGTAGCTGGGCTAGGCTTCTCTCAAGGCACAATGATTTTTTGATAAAGTGTCAAATTAGGGTCTGTGCTTGCAGACTATGATAGTACACTAGTACAGTGAAAGAAACGTTCTAAAAGTTAATGGAAAGATTGAATGTAAGCCTACATGTACATGTATTGTAAGTTTATTACAATAATTTGAAATCATAATATTTTTGAGTTGTCAAAATGATATCAATCTTACTCAGTCATACTGTAAAGGGCTTCACGCCGATATGAAGACATGGCCGTAAAACTGGTCTAATGCTCTGACCTCTTTCTTGTTATTAACATTTCCAAAGCAATAATTTTATTGTCTTACTGCTACTGCTCTGCAGTGAAAAAAATACACGGGGGCTCGGGGCGATTTAGCCCCCGAAATGCCCAAAAGAGCCCCCGAAAATCAGAAAAGAGCCCCATAAATTTGCATTGAGTTCAATGCAAAACCAATTTTAGAATGTTATTTTCATGCAGGCAAGCTTGAAAAGTAGCCCCCAAAAAATAAATATTAATTTTTTCCCTGCTGCTCTGCATGGGAATTTTAACTAAGGAGAAAGCTCTCAAATTATTTCTCACCTTTACCTGAACTCCATTATCTCTTTAAAAGGAAATGAACCTTCATGGGAACTTGTGAATGTTCCAGTAAAAACATAGGATCAGGAAGTTACAAACGTTGAACATACTCAATGTGGAGAACCTGCCAATTTAGATCACAATGTGCGATGATGGACTATTTGTACTTCTCAAGTTGTTACATATTGTGGGTAGTAAATTTCACTTTTCTCAATTATCAGGAGACAAACATATTTTCTTATAAAAATATTTAGGCTGTATGTCTGCCAGCGAAAGAAAATAATTTACATATTATCACATGTACAAGTCACTGTACTGTCAATAAGAAAGGTCAGGTTAAAAGTTCATAGCTTCCTTATTCCAGGGAGTTTCTCAATATTAAATGTCACATCTCCCCACTTATTCTTTGTCAAATTTAACTATTTATGCAAAGATTAATTTCTGAGTGTTTTCTGCTCTCACTAAGTCTGAGGCTACTTTAGTATAATGGTACACAATAAAATTTAAAAAAATCATGTTTGCGAGTGCTTGAGTGGATATGCACTACACGTGGGTCAAGTCACTATCAATTCAAACAATGAACAAAACTTGTCTTGCAGTACATACATGTACATGTATATCAGTAATGCACGAGCTTCCAAACAAGAATTATTTGTTTCACAAAACCAGTCTACGATATGGATATTAATATTAAGTCGAGAAATGAGCAACAAACCCAATCAAAATGTCCAGAATCGCTGCTATTTCTTTCAATGGTACACAGTATAATGCATGTCTCAGTGTGCACATTAATGTTTTTGCCATTTTCAACTCCATGCACTTAACCCCGCCTTAACTTTGCCACACCCAACTTTGTACAAGCTAATGTTACACACATCTTTGCCGAGTATTTTCACTTTTAGCTGTGGGTTATCATTTTGTAATAGGAATTTTTTTGCATGGTAGAAAAGAATCATGCACGATCGGATGGTGTCAATTGACCAATTTATTGCCTACATTCTACCATTTCTAGAACCCATTTTATAATTTTGATTCAATTCTCCAATTTCATGAAAGGTTTGAAAAATCAAATCGGTAGACCTACATGATTCACAGAGAGCTAATTCTGTGGACTACCCACCCGTAAACTCCCACTTCCCTACTACCACGTGTACAAGCGGTTCCATACAAATGAAACCCGTAAACGCATGCAGCAAGCTTACTACGCTGAATCAAAGGCAGGCTTGCATGGTAGTCGCACTAGACAGAGCTAGCACATAGCAAATCACTATGGAATGCTGACATGTAGAATCTACAAGGTCATATGGAGGTTATGTGTGGGCAATAGCTTCGCCTGGCTGCCCTTTCTACCTTTCAATGCTGTGTACTGTATGCATGTGTTCGGTTGCATAGCCTATGGGGGTGTGTGTGTGTGTGTGTGTGAGAGTGAGTGTGTAGACCTGACTGTTCGGAGCCTATGTACTGTACATGATGTATTGAACACATTGTATGGGAAAGGAAATCAGCATGCCAGCACCAGCCAGCCAGCCAGCTCAGACTGGAAGCGCAGTAGTACATGCATGCAGTTGACCGTCTTCTTTTTGCAACATATGTTAACCAGAAATCTAGTCACAGCAGGATATAATAACACAGTTCATGACTTTCTTACCCAAACAAATGCACCCTTTCCATCTTGAAATAATTGTTTCTTACCCCTCCAATATTTTCCATTTCCAAAACAAAGAAAACAAAGGAGAATTTACTTAGGCTTTTACCAGAGGGAAACCAATCTTAAACTAATAGTTTATGTTATGTTAAAAGACAAACCCGTATTAAAATCAAGTGCTAATATGATTAATTTTTTTCCACTGTGCCTGGCTAGGCGATTTCTGTGCTTTAATATGCAAGTTGTGCACAATAGTATGCAACTGCAAGCTCCGTGCCGCAGTCTTGATCAAAGTTTCTGACGTGATGTCATGGACGGGTTTTCATATGATTATGGCCAAGACATTGATGATATGCACACTGAGACGCGAATTGTACATGTACTACCGTTCGACTGCACGTATTTCGTGTTGCATGATGTGACGTCAAATGGCAGCCTCCATGATTGTGCAACCAACTCTTGGCTTTTTGATCGGGTTTGACGTAAATTTCTTGGCTTTTTTACACATAGTTAAATAAATAGACCCGTCTTATAAAACAAATAATTAATGTTTTGAAACACTGCATAAGTTTGAAGCACGTGCATGCGTGATATGCACTGAACTTGGTTAAGTCACAATGAGACGGACAATGAACTCGACAAGCCCTGTTCATTTTCCTATTTATCTTCACCTGAGTGAGTAAATATTCACTAATGCACTCACAAAATTCACTTATTTGCTCACTCCGACACAGTGTAAATCCTAATCCAAGTGATCTGTCCGACATAGTCATGTGTGATTAATGTACTAAGACTATCTCACATTTTTTCTTTATAAAGTGTGCAATAGTTTCATTTTCTGGGATTTTAAAACATTTTCATGACCCTGTGATCTCTAAATTAATAAAGATTGGTCTAAAAGAAGAGGCGAAAACATGCCATTTTGGATTATGACAATGAAATACAAATTGGCGGCTTGCATGTTTTGCCTCTTCTAATCTTTATTAATTTCAAAGTCATGAAAAGGCACTTGATATCAACGAACATGGTCTACAACTACTCCAGATGACAAAATAATCCCAGCCATGCATGTTTTTTTAGTATCTGATAGCCCCAAAACTTGAAAATTTTCATCTTTTTTTCTTTCTCTTTTAATCACTTTTCATTAATCGGCAATCAGAATTAATCATTTGATTTATGTAAATTGGCCAGCAATCAGCCCCCGATCCGATTATCGGTTACAGGGTTATCTACAGGTGACTTTCACCTCTATTTAGATTGGAATTATGGTATCTAACCCAAATATACAACTTCCCAGCATGAAACCTAAAACACAGATGTAATGTGAATCATTTTCCTGAAATTTTCAATTTCTCAACCATTTCATAACTCATACTTCCATTCCATCTATGAAAACAAAAGAATGTTACAAAATACCTATCATAAAATTAAATACAAGCAAGGATAGAACATCAGAATGAGAATTGAATCATGAAAAAAAAGCAGTTTGTTGGTAGTACCTTCTTGCTTTCCTTGGAACTGATGGCTCGACTTTGATGTGCCCTCCCTGTAGATGATAACCTGCAAATACACAAACAAAAGCCAAACATGAGCATCATTGTTCAATGAAAATCGGAGGATTGGTCATAACAACAGAATAACATGATAAAGGCTGAACAAAGTCTGGCTTCATACATTTCAAAGTAGAATTATGAATTTCAAGTGAAGGTTGAGTTTGGACATTCCAGGGTTAAAAATAATTTGTGAGCTATCTCATCTTTTTTTCCCCTCTTCTACCATCAAGCCTGTCATTTAATAGTATTAATGTTACAAAAAAACTACTGTTTATACGCCTTTTATTCCTGGAATAAAACTTTGTACCAAATGTTTGTGTCACCTGTGTGCAGAGCTGCCAACCTTTGGAAGTACAAATTAGTACTCAGCACCTCCAAAATATTAAAAACATATTGATGTCGTAACGCAGCGCAAATGCATGCCGTAAAGACCATATTTTTGCTGTAATTAGTTTTTTTTAAACATATTCAATTGTACATGTTCATCTATATACCTTGTTTTAACTGCAAACTCAGTTCTTTTTAGTTCCAAGCTCTTGCTTCAGCCACAAAATCATTGAAGAAAAATCGTATTTTAAGAGGTGATATCGTATTATCGTATTCCACTCTTATTATCGTACTAAATACGATTAAATCGTACTGGTTGGCACCTCTGTGTGTGTGTCGTGCCATATACCTAGTGCTGGGACGTAGTGGGACAAGCCTGTACTGGTACTAATCAACTGGAACCAGACCTGAAAACTTGCAATATTATTTTAGATGCCTGAAACCGGACCAGAAACTGGACAAAATGATAATACAGGTACCAAGTTTTTACCTACAAGTTTCATACCATTAAGTGTGCTTTCAAGTACGTTCCTAATGTGATGATGGAAGTGGTAGTATGTGTTTCACTTGCATTCATAATTATGAAATTAATATTATTATTATCCTCATAGTTGAATAAAAATTTGCGATTCGCTATGTTTAAAAACCTGCATCTTATTTACTTGTTTCAGATTTCTTTTGAACAGCCTGACGCAAGTATAATAATCGTTGGAAAAATTTACAAACGTTAATTGACAAATGTCAAATACCCTTACAGACGGCCCAACGTTATGGCGATCGTTGTTACAGTAGATGAAGAAGTGATTTGTTATATCAATTGACTTGCGTCCGATTCACTGACGACACCATACGCACACAGTATACAGTATTCCAAGTTAAAGTTGCTCAAGCGTGGGTATTTAGAGGGCAGCAGAGGGACGTATGCACGGGAGCATAATACCCATTGGCTCAGTGTTATGTAGTGATCGGGAGTGATCGCCTAGGTTGCCTACTTCAAATTAGGAATTAAGGCTGTGCACAACAGTGTAATGAGGTACCCGAGTACACTCCCAGGCTTACAGGCAAATACTCGAGTATTCGGACGCCATGTTTTTTTTATAATTTTTTATAATTTTTTTGAATTTTTTTGATTTGTTTTGATTTTTTTTTAATTTTTTGATTTTTTTGACTTTTTTTTCTTTTTTGACTTTTTTTGCCACTACCATACCATTCGGCAGTTTCTCAGATCCCTCAGATGCCCAAAACGCATGCAATTTTACTTTAAGTTGCAGTTGAAGGCGCCGATTTAATAAGAATAATAACAGTAAACAATGCTGTTTTAAAAACCAAAGATGGCAGAATAATCCATTTTCCTCCAAGTCCAAACAGAAATCTGGACATTTGGTCCCAGTTTCTGAAAGGTGAGTTTGACAGTGCTTGAGTTTGGAAACATTTTTACCGACGGTACCATGCCAGCGGCTGCCGCTCTCCCTGGCACGGGTAAGCGTGGGGCCTGGACATTTTTTTTATTTTTTTTTTTTTATTTTTTATTTTTTTTTTTTGCGGCCGAATATTTGGGTACGAGAAATCGTACCCGAGTAGTTGTCAACCGTGCGGGTACTCGAGCATTCGACTACCCGTCGCAGCCTTATTAGGAATATATACCCACGCATGAACATCTTTAAACAAAGGCTACCAAAAGAATAAAAAATCAATATCCACATTAAATTATGATAGAGTTGCGGTAGTTTCTTGTTCTATCATGCAAATATTTACGTGTGTTTACTGTTTACCTTCAAATTAAGAATATATACCCACGCATGAACATCTTTAAACAAAGGCTACCAAAAGATTAAAAAATCAATATCCACATTAAATTATGAAAGAGTTGCGGTAGTTTCTTGTTCTATCATGCAAATATTTACGTGTGTTTACTGTTTACCTTCAAATTAAGAATATATACCCACGCATGAACATCTTTAAACAAAGGCTACCAAAAGATTAAAAAATCAATATCCACATTAAATTATGAAAGAGTTGCGGTAGTTTCTTGTTCTATCATGCAAATATTTACGTGTGTTTACTGTTTACCTTAGGCTTAATAGGCAGTGTAGGCTCCAGTAAAGGCAGCGATTCCCATTGGTTTGGTTTTATTTGCCTCATGCATTCTTTTGACAGTTTCTTGTTTGTATAACTTATTCTGTTCCAACATTTTGTTTGTTTCACCATATTGCTTTGTTGCTTGTGCGAAGGTCAGTTTATTTTGTAGTTTGACTATAAACTGTATTTGTTTCGCTTCCTTGTAAAAAAAATATGTCAATGACATATTTTTTTTTTAGTGGGTGAGAAGGGTCACAGATTACTCAGCACTATGGCCAACTGAGCCTTGGTGGAAATTTTTATTAAAAATGAATGAATTGATTACAATAACTTGGGTCAATTTTCGCATTAAAGTCATGAGTATGTAGTCCACGTCTTTTGGAACACCAAAATCCAAGATGATGGGGATATGTAGTAAGGCTGTGCACAACCATGTAATGAGGTACCCGAGTACACTCCTAGGATTACAAGCGAATACTCAAATACTCGAACACCATGTTTTTTTGTTTTTTATTATAATAAAATTTAAAAAAATTGTGTTGTTTTTGCCGCCACCACCATACCACGGGAGCAGTATCCCAGGTCCGTCTCCGAGAACTCGTGCAATTTTACTTTGAGTAGCAGTTGAAGGCGCCGATTTAATCATAATAATAACTGTAAGCAATGCTGTTATAAAAACCAAAGATGGCAGAATAATCCATTTTCCTCCCGAGTCCAAACAGAAATCCGGACATTTGGTCCCAGTTTCTGAGTGGTGATTTTGACTTGATTTAGCTGGGTAACATTTCTACTGACAGTACCATGCCAGCGGCAGGCACTCTCCCTGGCACGGGTAAGCGTCGGCCTGGACAGTGCCAGGTGACCGGGAATTTTTTCTTTTTTTTTGCGGCCGAATATTAAAGTATGACTTCTCTTACTCAAGTAGTTGTCAACAGTGCGGGTACTCGAGCATTCGACTACTCGTCGCAGCCCTAATATGTAGTGTTGTAACTCAACTGTCATGTTCAGGTTTTGTTCGGTTCTGCAAGGTTGGTTCGGTTGCTGTTAGGCAAATTCACATACAAAAAAATATATATCTTCGCACATAGGTAGTATGGTAACAGAGTTCAATTCATGCACTTTTTAAAAATTAAAATCATAGACGTGGAAATTCAAAGGTACCAGAGGCGAGTCGATATTCTTAATGAAACACATTACATTTTTGTCGCCCATCGTAACTTGACTAAGTTCAGGCCGTCTTGGAATGATTTTTTAACACAAATGAATTTGAGTTGAGCCGATATTCATGATGGAACAGTGTTGCCGATATGCATGTAGAGGTGTTGTGGTCGAGTGGATACGTCGCCGGACTGTCGATCACAAGGTCCGCGGTTTGAGTCCCGCCGCTGCACTAATGTCCTTTGGCAAGACATTGATCTACATTTGCCACACTCAACCCAGGTGAAGTCAATGGAAGTCAATTCCTGGTAGGAATTTATTCCTTGAAACGCAGCAGCTGCACTGCTAAAGCCAGGGTAATTATGCTGCATTATTGTAGAGCGCATAGGGACCTTTGATAGTGTAACTTGCTATATAGATCTAAGCAAATATAATTATTATTATTAATAATGCATGAGCAGTAGATCTAGATCTACTATGACCAATCACTTCTTTATTTAAGGACAATGAAATGTATGTTAAATGTAGTCTTACTCTTAGACTGCTGGACTACAAAGTACAAACTATTATTTTGGGAATCAAAGGTCATGACACCATGCACCAGGAACAAAGACAACATGACAAAGGCAGAGTTATATAAAAGATACACACTAGACAATGCTAGACTAAATCTACATGGCCTGGAATGTGTAAGTTCCAAGTTGAACGGGCACTGGAGCTGGAACTGGAAGTAGCTGAAGGGAAAACAAAATGTGGCAAGATTTGTTTTATGGATTTTCTTTTTTCTGGGGCAGGACTGGAGAGTGGAGATTTTTGGTGCCCAATGTGAAATAGACTTCTAGGTTCACAACTGTACTTGTGACTCAAAACAGATCATGGACCACGCCAATATGGGCAAGGTTCAGGACGCGAATAGAAGCTTTCACTTCCAGTTCCACTCACTTCCTGTCGATCATGAATCCAGAAAAATCATGCACACATGGCAGCAAAAGCTCACCAATTATCAATATCATCCTCGCTAACTCAAGCAACATACAAATCGAAAACAATTTAACAGGTATTCACACTTCATATAGATTGATGTCTAAAACTGTCTGAGTTTTACACGGAAAGGAAAACAACACAATATGTTACAAAAAGTTATAATTTACCGTTCAGTTTTTCGGTGGCCTTTTCGACCAACTCTTCGTTGGAAACGTCCACAAATGCAAATCCATTTTTCTTCATCAGGATTTCTTGGACTGGGATGTCGTTGTCCTCAAAGAGTTTTCGAAGCTCGTCTTCAGTTACATCACGGCTAAGTTTTCCTACATACAGCTTGTTCATTTTGCTGATTATTTGAATTGGGAATGAACGGAAATTTATGAAATTTAGATGTGTCTCCGGTGTGAGGGAAGAGAAGTGTGTGGGTAGTTGTGTGTGTGAGAAATGGGCTGAGCCTGTGCGCGCGCAGCGTGCGAATGTTCGATTTCACAAGCAAAGTACACGTTATATTGGACGCGCACACATGTACGTACGTTTGCATGTACTGTGCGTACAAAATGCTTTTTTCTCTTTTTTTTCTCACGGCTTTTTAGCAATACAACGTGCGCATGCTTCGCATAGTTCCTGTACCGGGGCCACGTGGTCACGACCTTCCATCGTCATAATTGACACCATAAACGACGCCCACGCACAGTTTCTAGTATTATGATTGGTTGGATATCCACAGAGCCTCCTAGTCAGAGATATCATTGGCTAGTTTCATTTCCTCAGAAAATTGAAAATAGATCCATATGACTTATATTTTTTAAATCTAGAATTGATTATTAGTTAACAAGTCTAGTGTGATTCTGTTTTGAATCAGTTAAGTTCAGTTCAGTTTATAGAAAAACACCAGACATAGCAATCATGACGAAAAAACATGATCCAAATTGGGACCCAAAAACTTAATTTATAACATACCAAAAATACAATGTAACTTTTTACTTGGTAATGATTTGGTAGCAAACATGACAATAATGTATCAACTTCTTATTCTCATGTTTAAACATTTATGTTATAAGATGTAAGTTACAACAGTCCAATTCACGTCTTTTGTGAAGTTGAAAAAAATGTAGAAAACATAATAGAGAAGAACAACAATCTTGCATGACATTTCAATAAATGGACACTGTGGCTTGATGTTTCTTGTTTCTTTTTTGCAATAAAGTGAACCGATAAACATTGTTAAAGGTTGATGACAAAAACTGCCTAATTTTTGTATGAAAAGTTTATATTCCTTTTATTGTACTAACCTACATGCAAAAAATCCTTTAAAAATTCTCAATCCACAAAGATATTTATGGATTTCTTTGAATGTTATTGCCCACCCCGGGTTGCCCACTAATGCAGTGGTTTATTAATTGGTTTATTTAATTAATTCTTCTTATTACCGTTGTTCTTATAATTATTATCATCATTATTTAAATATTGTATTGTACTGTAAACAGGGGCAGCGATTTCTTTTCATGACCGGGTGGGGGACTAAATGCGAATTTCACTGGGAATAAGCTCTCTCGAGCTTTCGTGGGTTATCCTGTTCAAGCTGACTTTTTTTATCTGTTATTCTTGTATATTGTTGTATGTTAGAAGCTTGTCGAATAAAAAAAATATTTAAAAAAAAATTGTTTTTTGTTAAGTCTAACGCCGCACTCTTGGGCCCTCAAGAGCCTAAAAGTGTGTTGCAGTCTTTAGTCAGTATTTGCTATACATTTTTGTTTTGGCACTATTCCAATTTTCCGGGGGGGGGGGGGGGGGCCTTGCCCCCCTAACAAAATTGAGAGGGGACGTGTCCCCCGTCCCACAGGGTCGCCCCCTATGACTGTAAATATGTTATGACATGTTATTAGCATTTGAAATTGTTGATGTTTTACAAAGTTGTATAATCATAAAAACTAAACAAAAAAGAAAAATATATATATGCTGTGGTATAACTGGCGAATCAAATATCAGTTCATCTTGAAGGTTCTTAACATTTATTGTTAAAAACTTAAGAGCGTCTGGGGGCTTCGCTCCCTTGACTCTTTGCAGGGGCTCTAGGGCGGGGCCCTTAACCCACATTCGTAAACTAAGATAGAAGTGGTTCCCATAACAACCATTTAATCTGAGATAGAGCAAAACGGTGCAAATTTCAAGGAGATAGTTTCTATCACTCATGAAGGCTATCTTGAAGGTTAGTAAAACTCGAGAGCGTCCACGCAGGGACTCCATTCGTTTTTTTTATAATTTTTATTAGGTCTCTTAAAAGGTCGGGTATATGGCCCCTAAGGTGGGGCCACTGGACCTTATCCATATAAGATAGAACTGGTTCCCAAGACAACCCTTTAGCTTTGTTATATAAAAAAAAGTTATTTCAACTTTAAGAGAGGGTATGATTGTGTGCATGTGAGAGATAATTGATTTCCAACGGAATAAAAAAAAAAAATACTAATAGGGCGAGTGATGGTTTAAAATATCTATCGCTCAAGAAGGCTATCTTGAAGGTTCTGAATTGCTAAAACTCGAGATCGTCCTAGCGCTTCGCCCCCTGGAACCCCTAGCCCCCTCCTATAGACGCCACCCATGCAGTACCTTTTACTCACACGTGGGCGCCGCCCCCTCCCCGCCCCTACCTTGGAAAAACCTTGATCCGCCGCTGCTATTGTAGGCTGTGATGTTTCCTGGTCCCAATCATTTAGGGGGCAATGGGCACCATTAGATGAAGTGCGGAGAAACAAAGAGTCTCAGCCGGAGGGGGGGGGGCGGCAATCATATTAATATATTTTTTCCAGTTCCTTCGGGCCCCTCTCTCTTTCTTCTTTCTTACTCTTGTGATTCAGTAGTTCCAAATCTTGCACACTTTATGGGCCATTCGAACTGTGCTCACTGCAGGAATGTCTGGGTGTTGAGCCCAAGGGCGTATCGAGGGGGATGATGGGTGTTCAAACGCCCCCCCCCCTCCCCGGCAAACAAGGGGTGTTTTTAGTTGGCAACAGGGGGCTGTTTTAGACATTTAAAGACACCATTTATCTGTGTTTTATCTATGCCCCTCCTTTTCGTTCAAGGGGAGGGGGTGGATATTGAGGGAAAAAAAAGAAGGAGTTTTCACTCCCCCTATTGAGCCCCAAAGAAGTGCTCACCCTCCCCCCCCCCCCCCAGCTTATCCACCGGTTGGCTGATTCGTCGCTAAATATTATTTCACGAATTCGGAGAAGAAAAAAAGTGCTCCTTATACTAGAAAAAGACACAAAAGACACCGTATTGGCAGTGTCTAGAGCAATTTAGGAAAAGCAGTAATTGCATGTACATGTATTTTCGTTCAATTTTGGCCCGACACGTGACTAAGAAATGTTACATGACCTCGCAACAGATATAATAGTTCAATTTTTGCATACCGTCTGGTCTCAAAAATTGCTAGACACTTGCAAGGAAAAAAGTCGCGAAAAGGCAAAGTATAATTATCTTGAAATTTAAACTTATTTTCTTCCAAGAGAGGGCGTCCTTGTGATATGTTCCTTAGAGTTCCTCAGTCATCGATATCATTCTAAACTCCTAGTTTGGATAACTTGGTTCAAGATGGGCACACTATAATGGCGCACGTTGCTTTGTTAGGCATACAGGATTTGTTCAACTGAAACTGAGGTAAAAAAATCTATGTGTATACAAAAATCATTTGATGCTTATTATCATAATGATTAAATGATTATTAGACCATAATAATTATGGATAGTAGACAAAATGGGCATTAGACAAACTGGGAATCAGGCCGACTGGAAATTGGACTAAAAATTCTAAAATAATGAGCAATAGAACAAATGGGTAGTAGACTTAGTGGATAATAAAACAAATGGAAATTAGACCAAATGACTATTAGCCTAAATGGTCATAAGACCAAATAATAAAGTAGACGAAATTATTAGTAGACCATGTGGAAAATATAGACAGGCTGGGCGTAGACCATAATTATTGGAATAGAACAATATTGAGTAGTAGACGAACTGATTGTAGACCAAACGGCAATTCATCGTGCTTACATGCCTCTGCTCGTACTTACGCATGCATGATGGCAGAAAATAATAATCAATCACAACTTTTGATTTTTTTTTCTTTCCACAACTCAGATTTCGTAGGATTTTCATTTATATAATGTTTTCAATACTCATGATAGTAGAACAATTGAAACATTTTCTGTTGCAATAAGTGTAAAGTCATTTTTGTATACTCCATCACGCCTGTAATTCTTGATGCCAAACAACACTCAGCAAAAAAAAAGGAAGGGGATGCTTTCATACAGGGGCGGTCGAGCGACTTCCAAAGTGGGGGGGGGGGGCACCAAGAAAAAAAGGGCACTTTCTTTAAGAAAAAAAGGGAACCTACAAAGGAAAATCTCAATGCGAAAATATACAATCTTTTAGACATTGGTATAATACCCTACGTTGTAATTTCATTACCAGGGATGATTTCAATATTTGTTTCGCTTTATACACCATACAAAATATTGCTTAAGCATGATGCTTTGCAGTTGGGTGTGATGGTCTGAAAAATTATTAGCGAGCGAGCGTAGCGAGCAAGGAAAATTTTGAACATTTGTGAGATCGCATTGTGAAAAATTACTTCTTATAAACAGGAAAAAACCCAATCCTGATGGGGTTATAAGCACATTCTCATAACGGAAGACTGAAAAGGCCTTTGATAAGTACCATTAATATTTCATTCTGTACATGCGTGCGAGCGTAGCGATTGAGCTTTGGGAGAAATTGCTCTTAGTCGCTTGAAATTTGGGGCGCGTTTAATGATGAGAGGAAAAGGGGACACTAAATTATCAGAAAAGAAAAGGAGCATGTGTCTAAGTACAAAGAATAATTATCAGAGGTGAAAATGGGCACTTCTTACACCCTCAAAAAGAGGCACTCACCAGGGATGAAAAAGGTTAGTCATGAGAATAGGAAATGGGCATTTGTCGACGGAAAAGGGGCCCCCATCAGATTTTGATAGGGGAATTTATAGGAGATGAAAAGGGGCATTTATGAAAAGGGGATAGGTCCCTGATTAGAAAGGAAAAGGGACACGTATCATTGTTAAAAGGGAAATTATCAGAGGTGAAAAGAGGCACTTATCGCACCTGAAAAGGGCCAATGACCAAATATGAAAAGGGACACTTATAATAAAGGAAATGTGCATTAGTTGAAAGAACATGGGCACCGATCAGATTTTAAAGGGGCATTTATCGGAGGTTAAGGGGGCACTTATCTGAAGTGAAAATGAGTTACTTCTCGTATCTGAAAAGGGTCATTTACCAGAGAAGGGGGCACATATGAGAAGGGGCTCTCATTTTTAATGGGGCACTTATCATTAGGAAAAGGGGCACATATTGTTTCTTTGTTTGTTTTTATTTCCGAAATCCATATATACATACAAGTTTAAAAAACATACATATAAAACACATTTCAAACGATAAAAAAGTAAGTAAATGTGTAAAGTATAGACAAACGGTTGGATAGCCCATTTCAGAACCATTTTCAAAATGGTCCTGTTCTTCCATGGGGTCCAAAAGCAAAAATCATATTAATTTACATACAATATCAATTTTTATAAAAATCATAGTCATTTACCAATACACTACCCCCCCCTTATCGTTCCCCTTAACCTAACCACCCCCGCCACCCTCTCGATACTGCCAACCCCTCCCACTACCCCTTCCCAAGTCCTCCAGTGTATATTATCTCTGTCATAACATTTCAAACTTAACTTTTTATTTCTTTATTAAATATAGCCAAACTTCTTGAAACATATGAAAATATAAGGTGCGCTTATCCGAGTTAAAATGGGGGTAGTTATTAAAAGGGGAAAGGGCACTTATTACAAAGGAAAAGGGGCACTCGTCAAAGTAAAAGAGGCACCTCTCAGATTTGAGTAGGGCAATTATCAGAGGTGAAGGGGGCACTTATCAAAATTGAAACGAGGCACTTCTCGTACCTGAAAAGGGGCACTTACTAGAGATTAAAAAGGGCACTTATGAGAATGGAAAATGGACACTAATTGCAAAGGAAAAAGGGAACTTGTCGAAGGAATGGGGCACGTGTCCGAATAAAAGGGGCACTATTCCTATATAAAAAGGGGCACTTCTTACAAAGTTAAAGGGGCCCTTTACCTATGTAAAAAGGGGCACTTTTTGGGTGCTTGAAAAAGTGCCCCTTTTCCTAATGATAAGTGCCCCATTAAAATTGTTGTTGTGTCTACACATACATTTTGTTAAAATTATACATTTCAGGGAGTGCAGCAACCGAGTAAGAAAAATCGGTAATTTATACTTTATGGAGATTTTAAATTTTGGAGGGGACGGAGACGACCACTTTTACAGATTTTTGGATTTCACACAATCCAAGTCTGCTCTATTTGATCACATACTAGAATCACGACTACAAATGATATATTTATTTATTTATTTATTGTTGTATCAAAAATGGATAATACGATATCAAAGTATGTTAATTAACAATATGTATTATAAATATCATAATGTACAAAACAAGACATATATATCAAGACGAAAAATTACAAAGAATGATATGCTGCAACTGTAGGCCTTCAGAAAACTAATGAGGAAGGAGAGATAAAGGTACAGTGGGAGGAGTTGATGAGAGATACTGAGATAGAGAGAGAGAGAGAGAGGGGAGGGAGAAGAGAGAGAGAGAGAGAGAGAGAGAGAGAGATAGGCATGGTCAATATTTCAACATGTTTTTATCTCAAATTTGAATATGATAGCGCCACTGAAACGGATAAGAATAAAACAAAGATCAGAAACTTGGGTGACTAAAGATATTCTTTCCCTAATTCAAGAGAGAAATATAATATACAAAAAATGGAGGAAAAGAGCAAAAGATAATAAACTCTATAAAAGATACAGAGTATTAAGAAATATGGTCCAAAGAGAGGTGAAAAAGGCTAAACTCGATTACTTACAAAACAAGATAGAAGAAAATAAACAAGATTCGAAAAAACTTTGGCGGAATCTAAAAAACTTAGGATTGAAAAATAAGAAGCGAAAAGAACAAGAATCTGTCATTAAAATTGATGGGGAATTATGTCATGATAAGATGGCCATCGCTGATGAATTCAATTCTCATTTCACAAATGTGGCTGCCAAATTAGTAGACAGCTCCCCCCTTCCAAAGACTTTTTTAGCGCAGACAATGATTGTATTCGTGACTTTTACGAAAGAAAAGGTGTACGTGAAAACAGCTTCGAGTTATTACCAATCAGTGAACAATTTGTTTTCAAAGAGTTACGTAAGTTGAATGTATCAAAAAATACTGGGTTAGACTTGATTCCAGCTAAATTTCTAAAAGATGGTGCGAAGGTTTTATTTAAGCCTCTAAGTTACTTAATGAACCTATCTATCTTGACGAGTACTTTTCCAGAGGATATGAAAATAGCAAAAGTGACTCCACTTTATAAAAAGAAAGATAAAAATGATGTTAGCAAATATAGACCTATTAGTGTTTTAAGCGTAGCATCAAAGATTCTAGAAAAATCGGTCTGTGTTCAAATTGAAAGATACTTCAAAGAAAATGATATAATTTATGAATTTCAATCTGGTTTTCGACATGATTATTCGACTGAAACATGTCTAATTCATTTGACTGATTATTTGAGGAGAGAAACTTCCCAAGGGCGCTTTGTTGGTATGGTGCTCCTTGATCTGCAAAAAGCTTTTGATACAGTTAATCATTGCGTCTTATTGAAGAAGTTAACTAATGGGTTTTGATAAGGCAAGTTTAGATTGGTTCAGATCCTACTTATCTAATCGGCACCAAGTAGTGGCCATTCATGATATTCGTTCCAAACTAATGCCTATAACATGCGGTGTTCCTCAGGGAAGCATTTTAGGCCCAATTCTATTTTCAAGTTATATAAATGATATGTGTATTTGTATAAAAGACTTCAAACTATTATTGTACGCAGATGACAGCGTACTACTCTATTCAAATCCTGATCCTAAATATATTGAGGAAAAGCTCAGTGAACAGCTGTCTACGTGTGTCGATTGGATGACTGATAATAAGCTTTCTTTACACTTGGGAAAAACAGAAAGCATTTTATTTTGTTCTAAAAGTAGTTCTAAAAAGTCATTTGAATTCAAAGTGACACACAATAATCAAGCAATCAAGAGAAAAGAGTCTGTGAAGTATTTAGGCATTGAGTTGGCTAGCGCAATTTCATTTTCATCTTTAGTAGAATCAGTTGTAAAAAAAGCAAATTCTCGTCTGAAATTTTTGTACAGATATCAAAGTTGTATGGATTTAAAAGCAAGACGTACACTCTGTTTTGCTCTTATTCAATGTTTATTTGACTATGCTAACCCTGCATATGGTATAGTAACATAAACAAGTCAGATCAAAAGAAGTTGAAGATTATACAGAACAAAATGGTGAGATTTATCAACTGTTCTGGTCCAAGAACTCATGTTGGCTACAGCGAACTTTCTAAAGCCGGTTTTCTTGAAGTCGACCAAAGATCAAAACAACTCGTATTGCATCACGTGCATAAAATATATCATGCTAGGTCGAATCATTATATTCGATCCAACTTCGATCTTGTTACTGACGTACATGATTATAATACAAGAAATAGACGATTCAACTTTAACTTACCAGAAAGAGTAGGTAGTATTGGAAATTCGTTTTATTACAATTAATGCCATAAAACATTGGAATTCCCTTCCTAATGGTGTAAAAGAAATAGGAAACTATGATCATTTTAAGAGGAAATTAAAGGAATACCTAATACTTGACAGTCAGAGAAGAGAAGTGAATGGCATGTTATATGATTGAAATTTGTATTCTTCTGTCGGTTCATACTTTTTCATGTTGTATATACTTATGTTTTCGTACGTTATAGAAATTCTACAAATTCATCATTATTTTCCTCTTCTTCCTTCTCCTCTTTTTCTTCTTCTCCTTCTTCTTTTTCTTCTTGTACTTAATATCATTTCTATCATCAGTTTAATGTTGTTATTATTATTATTATCTTTAATAAGTAGTTCTTTTAATTTTCTTATCTGTCTGTAAATATTACTATTTTAACTTATTAATTTTATACATGTCTGTAAGGGAATAAGCTCTCGAGCTTTCGTGGGTTATCCTGTTCAAGCTGACTTATTTTTGATCTGTTATTATTGTATATTGTTGTATGTTGGAAGCTTGTCGAATAAAAATCAATCAATCAATCAGATGGGCATGGGGCATATGGGCTGCCTTGTTTAAAAAAAAATCATTATGATCTTTGTGCAAAAAATCATAATGAGCCCTCTTCGTCCAAAAAGAGACAGTGCGTTTATACTGAACGTGAATTGCACATTTTTGTGCTGAACATTTTTGCTCGTTTTTCAGGAAACCAAATAAACTCCAAAATGGTAAGTAGTGTTGTGAGCATTTTAAGATGAAATAATTATTTTAGATGATTTTGATTAGAGAAAGTTGGACACGGATACTGTAAATAACAGGAGTAAAGTTGATGGAATGATGGATTGCGTGAGTGTGGCCTAGCTAGCCTTGGTCAGCGCTACCTGCTTGTGAGGCGGGGCGGCCCCGTACACCGCGCCGTACCTGCTGGTGGAGCAAAACCAGCCGTATTGCCTAGATTGGGCCCACACATGCATAGTGCATTACCAACCTGGCTGTGTATTAAAAAAGGCAACACTGTCCTGCAGCACATTAACGCAACCTTTTGTAAAGCCTGCTGTATGATACTTTCAAAGGGGTTTATACAAATTAAATGAATTAATGATGATAACAAATAAAGTAACGAAAGGAACTGACAAGCACACATAGGAGCATCACTATCCTGGTTGTGTAGTAAAAGCTGTGCTTTTGATTCTCAACATTTCAAACACCACTGTACAAAACTCAACTGATTTCACTAAAAATCGGTACTTTAGTGACAATTGATGACACCTAAATAGCAGTAAAATACATTTGTTTCAACTTACTGATGTTAAAAAGAATAATTTAAAAATTAAAATTGTAAGTCTAGTGTCAAACTTTGCTTACAGCTGCATCGACATGATTGTGTACAGTCTATGCAATATTGTGTGGTGTGTATATTTGTGTATAGACTTCTAGGTCCCTGCCTCACAGCATGTATGCAGTGCTAGAGGTCAATACGCATTAGCATTGACTCTCTATGCTTTGCTGGAGTGCTGACAAGTGACATTCACGTTGTGACAAGTTTCGTTGATGAAAATTTCCTTGGTTTTGCAGTTATTTTAGCCTAGTTTTACCGATTGGGCCAACCGTCTTCAGTTTATGTTCCATTATGTTCCATGTTCCATGTAGTTTTTTCAAAATGAAGGGACACCCCAACGCCCGATTACATCGCATTTGTTTATCTTTGCGATCGGTCGTTAACACAGGTCAGCAGCAGGATCAGGAGACACAAAAGAACGAACAAGCGGGAGGCTATTTGTGCATGCGAGATAGACAGCCACCCGTCAGATATTGCTTTAATGACGTCACTGGTAGAGTGTCTGCAACGCACACTTTTTGATTTTATCGATATCAGGAGGAGGGAACTTGGTAGTCTCTCGAAAAGAAGGGGAAAAAAGGGTTTTAAAAATATGTTTACAATTTTTTTCTCCATTTTACAAACAGAATCATGGATGTACCAATATGGTATATGATTCAAGTAACACGTTAAAGCTAGTATGAGGTCCATCCCGTTATACAGTTAGACCTTCATGCATTGTAGGAGTGATTGGGCCTGGGTGCAAGCATGAAATTATGAAATATACTATTGTCTATTGAAAATGCTGCTGCACATGAGCCTCGAGTATGTCGGGGAGCAACTTTAGAATACCATATGAACGTTAACCAGTAGACTGTAGAGGGCAGTATGCAGCAGAGAGAGGAAAAAAGCGCGGGCCTGAGATCACGTGATATTCACGTGACTATTACGTGATTTTTTTCCCTCTCTGCGAGCTGCCGTATTCTGTCTATAGCTAGCCTACTGCGCTGCAAGCATGGCAACTACGTCTCATTTCAAAATGATGGCTACCTGAACTCGATATCGAGTACGTAGCTCATGAAATATCATTATTTCTGTAAGATATTATGAATATCTATAGTATTATTTGTCAAAGCAAATAACTATTTTACGGTAATTTTGTTGAATTGGAGTCCCTCAAAGTCTTAAGTGATGTTTTTTAATTGGTTCAATGCTTATTGTTCCGATCAGGTCGGATGACGGTGCAGGGATGTAAACATGCATATCAAGCTTGACTCGTAACTTCTGATTGCCGTTATACACGCATTTTTAAAACGAACGAAAGGCACTTCGATGTTATTTCAAGAGCTTTAATTTATTTTCCTTCATCAAACTATCAAGGGTAAACCATTATATTGTGGATATAATTTGACAATTAAATTAATGCCTTTAGTATTACGATTTAATTGCAATAGTCTGATCAACATTTTAGTCTTCTGTGTCGCACTTTCTCGCTCTGTCTTCAGTGGGTCATAGATCTATTTCCACTTCCGTTTCTGAACGCACTCGATCGGTACCACGAAGCGTGATTCCTTTCTTGCAGCCTCAATTTTAGAGCGATAAAAACATCTACCGTCAACTGAAACAATATCCATTTATTTCTAAAGCATATTTATTTGATTATATTGAAATATAAGTTTGTGAATTGCATATTTTTAGTTCTATATTTCAAAATATCAGTGTGAAATTTAATTTTGAAAAACCCGAAACCCGAAAACCAAAAACCGGGTTTCAGCTCGACGGGCGGGGCCCGGGCAGGGACCCATTTCGACTCAGGCCTACCCTGGGAGTCCTGGCTCCTGCTGATATCTCCTACTTTATGCGTTCCTTTTGTGCTGTGTGCAGGGTGTGGCTGTGAAAGTGTACTTCTAATAAGTAATCCCTTTCTTTGGCAGCTCACTCAGCTCAAGAGGCTTTATACTGGCATGGCCAAGGTAGGTGTAGCCTTTAAACAAGGCCACTTGTCTGATAGACGCCGAGCGACTAAAACGAGACTAATCGCGAAAACCCAAGTGAACGAGAGAGCGAGAAGCCCTTCCTAGTAGCCTTTATCAATCTGATTTGGATTTCTTATGTTAACCCTTGTTTCCGACTGGAATTCGCTACAGAAAATGGAGCGTCCAATCAGCGAACGTATCCTCGCACGACGTCAGCATATAGTATCCATCACACACACACACACACACAGTAAACTCTACGTAGTGCAAACATGGACCTACATGCTATGAACTATTACGTACGTGCTAAGACCACTGACCTCTACATAGAACGAATCACGAACGAAGCCAACTGGGAGATCGCCGTTCTGATTGGTCAATAAATCCAAAGTAGGCGTATTGGCATGCTAATATGTATCTATGAATAATTCATGCGGAGCAGTGAAACCCACTTTCCAAAAGGCCTCGTGACATTCGTCACTCGGTCGCGCGTTCACTCCGGGTATCTAGACTCATCTCAGCCGCTTAGCTAGAGTCACGAGGCCTTGTCAAAAGGCTAAGGTAGGTGAGGCAAGTAACTGCAAGGAGTGCCTCGAAGTGCTGAAATGGTGTGTTTGTGTTTACACCCTTTTGCCAGCCGTTATTCAGCTCTCATTGATAACAATTATGTCCTTCTTTACATTACAGTCTATTATGTCATATAACGGCTCGGCCGTTGTGGCCATGATAGGTAAAGACTGTGTTGGGATAGCGTCAGATAGACGGTTCGGTGTCCAAGCTCAGACTGTCTCGATGAACGCACAGAAGATCTTTACGATGGGACCAAGGCTCTATCTGGGTCTCTCTGGGCTCGCTACCGATATAACAACAGTGTAAGTACACCAATTTTATTCACTTCATATTATTTCACTTGCCAGCATAGGCAACCATTCTTACAGTAATTCTGTTAAATTGAAAACTTTGGTCTTCATGAAACTTCCATGAATTGAAAATTAGTTCAGATTAGCTAAAGTTGATATTGCAAAATACTAAATTTTAATTTACACAACACTGAAACATTTGCAATTTCCGAACTGCATACATGAACATGTATATTATAAGTGGCTGTATTTTACAATTTGTGAAAGTTCCTTTGTCGTATACAGTACTACCTCGTTACAACGTTACTTTTACTTGAAAGTCCACATTGATTATACTCAAACAAGAAATATCTGAAGTTACGATATATCTAGAGAGTTATCTACAGATATAGAGACCGAAGTTGAAAGGGGAAGTAGGGAAGGCAACATAAGATGATTGCACACCATCACACACTCTATGAATATTTTCCTTTCACATTTAATGTTACCTAAGTTAATGGTGTGCCATTCTTAGACTTTATAGGTGCAATGAGTATTCTATGTGTGTACTGTATATAACTATTGAGTATTGTAAAGGAGCTAGTTATGACCTTAAGCCTTTTGTTTACTATTCTTTTTACAGATCGAACAGATTAAAGTTCCGACTGAATCTCTACACATTGCGAGAAAATAGGGACGTGAAACCAGAGACGTTCATGAGTATGGTATCGAACCTACTGTACGAAAGAAGGTAATTCTTTACACATTCATATACACGGTTGCCCATAAATTTGAAATAATTGTTATAACCCTCTGTTGTGACACTTACATGGTTTATTCAAAATAGGTAAAGTTTATATTTTCTCAGAACTAATATTAATCAATCTCCATGACTATTTAGATTGATTAAGTTCTGAGAAGATTTACACTTTACCTCTCAAAAATAAATCATATTATCACAACCATGTATGTGACAAGGAGAGGTGAGAAAATTCCATTCTAACCTTATGGGCAACGGTGTAGTACATATCTAGTCTATGAGAGCAGGGATGGTACTCTAAAAACGATGTTTTTCTTTATGTTGGTAAAACAATAATTATTGTCATAACAAATAAAGATTCTTTAAGGCATTTCATTGATTGGTGTTCCCGCAAAGCTTGCTGTTTTCACATAAAGTTAGAAGAGACATCAAACACCAATGTTAGTGTTAGTTCTGCGCAATATGAATTAGTTGTGACAATTAGCATCATTTTCTGTATCGTAAGTGAAAAACATCGCTTTAAGAATATGGCCCCTGGTGATTCAGGATTGTTTTTTTAATTTACTCCAATGATAATATGTAATCCTCACTTTAAATGCATTTCTTATCTAGTATACTGTATGATAGTCTTTGGGAGACTATTTATTTCATATGTGAAAAAGTAATTTATAATTGATATTTCATAGGAGGAATGGCTTTTTTAGACTAAATGGAATTCATAGCCTTTCTTGCTGCTACACTATTTCAGTGAAAATAAAACTGAAAAGACCACTTCAGTAAGAATTTATATAATGCAAGATAAATTTGTTGGATTTTTCATGATGTAACTGTAAGATGTATTTGTTGGAATTTTCATGATGTAAGATGTATTTGTTGGTATGATGGTACTGCTGATTTCTTAAATGACTTGAGTTGACCTATGACCTTTATTATTATGTCAGGTTTGGGCCATACTTCATTGAGCCTGTGATTGCTGGTCTAGATCCCAAGACCTTCAAGCCTTTCATCTGTAATCTGGATCTAATCGGATGTCCCATGTTCACCGATGACTTTGTAGTCGCCGGAACCTGTACAGAGCAGCTCTACGGCATGTGTGAATCCGTCTGGGTTCCAGACCTTGTAAGTATAACACCATGCTCTTTGGTTACGCATTAATCCTCATTACCCAGTCCCTCGGAGAGGACTAAAAGATGCCTGTCCCCTGGTTGTTTACTTACAGGCTTACACATGATTTCTTATTCATTCAATTCAATGTATTTATTGGTCCAATGTCATTCAACATGGATATTTGGCTTGCTCACATGTAAAATGAAGGCTCAGACAAAGTTTACAAAGAACAGAAATATGATACCAAATGTGGATACATTTTGGTGATTTGTTTTTCATTAGTCAGGTAAAACAGACATTTGCATTCTTTATTTACCGGAACTCAACGTGACATTCTAGGGCAGGCCTTCTCAACTAGTTTGTTAGAAGCGCCAAAACGAAATGTAATTGAAGTTGAAGTGCCAACCTGTAATCTGTATGTTTGATGAATGTGCTGCGAGGAAATGTAGCGACCAAGCCGACAATGGATGGGTTCCAGGGGCCCTCCATAGGTGGAGGATTTTAGGGCTTTTTAAAGGCCCAGATGTTACATTTTTAACACCTTTTTAATCCAAAATGTATCAATCATAATTTCATATTGATGTGAACAAGTTAGTACAACGCCTGGGTACAATTACACTGAAAGTAAATATGTATGTAGTCATTGTGGTGCAATAAACACGGGAAATGCCAAAATAAGTGCAAATCAAACAAACAAAATGGCTTGCTTACCTCAATTTTAGTGGCTGAAGTTGCACTTTTTAGTCAGGGCTATCTACTTGAAGTTTGGGGTGTATGATGTTGTGCAGATTCTTAAGCAATGTTCCAAATGAGCATTTGTCAGGCTACTTCGATACTTGGTCTTTAGAATGTTCATATGTGAGAAACTCTGTTCGCAGATGTATGTAGTTCCAAACATCCCCGACACTGTCAAGCCTAATGTTCTTAGCTCTCCGCATCGTGCTACATTAAGTTTCATCCAGAATGTAGCTGTTGACTCATTTCCTCTCTGTTCAAAGAGTAGTCTGAGTTCATCGTCAGCCTTCATTCGTACAAACTGCATTTGCAGCTTTGCTTTTGAAAGCTGTGGAGCCACGAGGTTTGCTTGTTCCAACCACTGACCATTGGCCTCCATAGCAAATGGAATCTTGACCATCACGAGAAGATTGTCAATGAATGCAAAGTTGGAGAAACTTTCCTTGAACTCATTTGACAGTGCCTCAATGAACGAAACAAATTGTTCCACATCAGCATCAGGTGAGTATTTCTTCAACTGAGTGAAGTGAATCATTTCACTCATGAGATCGTCTCTAAAGACATCCAACTGCAACTGGAATGCCTTCACCTCTGTTTTCACGTCAAAAAGGGACATCGATTTCCCTTGCAGGAGAAGGTTAAGTTTGTTCAAGTGCTCAAACATGTCAACAAGAAAAGCAATGACCGTCATTTCTTCCTTGTCATTGAGAAAGTCAAGGTATGATTGTGAAGATTCGTTGCCCAACTGTTGAAGAAACCTGCAGAGATCTTGTCGTAAGTCCCACACTCTACTCAAGACTTTACCTTTACTCAGCCAGCGGACTGCCGTGTGAAGAGGTACGTCATGATAAGCAGCCTCATGTTCTTTCAAGAATGCCTTTACATCCTGGTGTTGTTTGGCTGACTTTGCCCGTAAGAAGTTAACAAGACTAATGATAGTGTTCATCGGCTTCACGAATTCACCTTTGAGTTTACTGCACAATACCGAATTATGAATGATGCAGTGTAATGTCAACAAATGCGGACAGTCTTTTTTTAGGAGAGTTGCTGCTCCATTGTGTTTGCCGACCATCGCAAGGGCACCGTCAGTCACGAGACAAGTGATTTTCTCCAAAGGTATCTCATTTGTTTGAAGGCAATTTATAATTGCTCCATGGATATCTTTCCCTGTTGTCGATCCCATCATTGGAATGAGCGCCAGTAGTTCTTCCCTAAATAAACCTGCATCTTGATCAAGATACCTAACAAACAATGACAACTGAGCCACATCTGAAATGTCCGTGGACTTATCGGTAGCAATGGAAATAAATTCTGTCACCTTCAGTGCATCAATAAGTTTCTCTTTCACAGTTTCGGCCATCACCTCGGTCCTTCTGGTATTAGTGTCATTTGAAAGTGGTATTTTGCGAAGGGTCTCAACTTCGTTTGGACATAACAAGCGAGCCGTTTCAACCATGCATTCTTTGACTACTTCCGAACTGGAAAATGCCATTTTGTGCTTGTTCAGAATCCATTAAACTCGTAGTGACGCTTCCGTAGTTTTTTCTTGGAGTGTAGTTGATTTGACAATAATCCTGGTCGAGTATTCATGTGACTTGACAAGCAAAGCCAATTTCTCAACGCGTTCTTTGCTACCAAGAGGGTATTTTTGTTCAAAAGTCTGATGTGTTTGAGTATAATGCCACCGAATGTCGTGTTTCTTTACGCTGGCTACTGTGCGACTGCAAATCAAACACGTCGGCTTAGCGTTCGATCTTTCCGGCAGGATGAAAAAGAATTCATGCATCCATTCATCATTGAATATTCGATTCTCTTCTTTCTTTTTCTTCTCAGGCGGAGCATCAGAAGAAGTAGATGCCATGATACTAAGTTCCTAGTTATCCCTGGTCTCTGATCACGCTTGATTCCTATAATTTTCACACTATATGAAACTATTATGCAAGTTGCAGTGGTAAACAGTGCTTTTGGAATAACAACGCTTGCACGATGTGCGCTCCAGGCCAAATGAGTTCATGACCTAATTAATTAACATGGTTATTGCGACATCACTCTCGCCGACCAGTTTTTCCACTTAAAATGTCGCAATGCAGTGTTATTGTTTAGCTCGATTTGTCCCAGAAACCCGCGCGTGGCTCACCAATCTAAAAATAGATACACGGTGTTTCCTCAGATCGGCAATGATAAACATTGTAATGTAGATAAACATCTGCACAACAGAGTCCCAAACTTCAAGCAGATAGCCCCGAGTAAATGGTAAAAGCCGTTAATTTCCCCCTTCTTCCAGTTTGTTAAGCAGACATTTGGGGCCTAACTTCGACTGCGACTTCTTGATTTTGCTAAGTTTTTAATTTAAAAAACAAATTGTTATAATTTTTTTTTCTTTTTTCTTTCTTTCCGGGCAACAGCCGCGCGCCACTTCGAGTGACCGAAAGCGCCACAAGTGGCGCGCGCGCCGCCAGTTGAGAACGCCTGTTCTAGGGCATGTGGGTGTCTGGCATAAAAAGTTGTAATTAATTGCAACCTTAGAAAAATACAGTGCAAGTCATCAATACTATTATTTGCTGAAAGTCAGGTCACTTAAACAAAAAAAAGAGTATGCCTCCTACTGAAGGTGGTGATGGAGGCACTTTGTTTTAGAGTTGTCCCTCCCTCTTTTTCGATATCTCAAGAACCAATCTCTTGAGATATTTTACCTCTTACACTCAAATATAATCAGTTCATCCTTATATTTATGCTAATATATACTTGTTCCAAGTTTGGTTAAAATAGATTTAACGGTTCTCAAATTAGGGATGGACAACACAAAATCATAATGCCTAGGACACCACCTTTGGTGGCGGAGGCATAAAAAGCATCTTTGACAACATAGCTGGTCATATATTGAATCAATATTCTCTGTACACCAATGATAGAAATAGTAAAATTGAAATTGTTTTTGGGAGTCTTTCAGGAAGCCAGTTCGTACATACTATCTGCACATGGGCAGATAAAGGTCATTTGTTCCCATAAAAGTTATGTAATCAGTATCCATTTATGTACCAACAGTACATTTATCTGATACACAGGTGAAGTATTCTTCTCAAGAAGCAAACAAAAGGTGTTCATGGAGCACCTCCATTACTTCGGCAGTGATTATTCTAAATTGCACAAGTGGGATGTATCCATTGTGTAAAAGATCTGGAGATATTTGGGGGTCATGTGTTCCGAAGCTATTTACGAACTGGCTTATTGGTTGGACGATGAAAGAATGAAAATTTGTGATTGGTTTAAAGCTGACTTTGAAATGTTTCTTTACAGGCACCTGATGATTTATTTGAGACCCTGTCACAAGGCCTCCTGAATGCTGTGGACAGAGATGCACTAGCAGGATGGGGAGTTGTAGTACACATTATGTAAGTATACATCAATCTGGCCTAAGCCGAAAATATGACTTGCTGGTGACTGGCCACTGAAAATACTGATCAGGGCCCCGTCTTATAAGAAGTTACGATTGATCCAAATCAATCGCAAGTTTGCAGTCTACTATCTCTTATGTACATAGTTGCAATTGATATCAACCTTATATAAGACAGGGCCCAGGTTATTACAAATCTCAATGTAATAGGCATTAATTGTCAAAATGTCCACAATATTATGTCTTACCCAAAGTTATTATGATGAAGGAAAATGAATTTATTCAATATATTTTGTGCTCTGATTCAAAAGCTACACTATGTATAGTGGATGACAGGATAACCAAGCATATATGCAGTGAAATACATTCCTCAAACAAATTATATTCATCTTGCCTTGTAATTTATCTTTCGTTCAAGGGTATTTTTGAAAGCAAAAAAGAAGGGGTGTACCAATGTATATACATGTACAAGTATAAAATAGAGATCAGTTGACAGAAAACATAGCCATTTTTCAAAGAACAGTCAAACCTTTTTTAGGGACCGCCTGTATAGAAGGGCCACCTGTCTATAAAGACCTTATTTTTTGTTTCCCTTGAACCTGTACTAAATGAACCTGTACTTAAAGACCACCTGCCTATAAAGACCAATTTTCATGTTTCCCTGGAGTGGTCTTTATGTACAGTTCAGGTTTCACTGGCACATGTATTTGATGTTAAGACATTTTTTATTTTGAATTATTTAAACATATTTGTGGCTTACAAATCTGTAATTGAAAAAAAATGTCAGAAAAAAATCTTGGAACCAGCGGGACTTGAACCTGCATCTACTGCTTGCCGGGCAGCGGCTCTACCACCAGGCCTTCACTGGTCCATGACACAGTCACAATGAACCAGAAACCAATACCCAAGGGGTATCAATCAATCAATCATATTTACTTGGTGTAAGCCACAATTTTTGTTTTAATAATTGAAATTGCTCCCAGGAAGCAACATTTATAAAATGTTTGATTTTGTATTTATTTATTTTCTTTGCAGAGAGAAGGACAAAGTGACAACACGAGAGGTTAAAGCCAGGATGGACTAGCATTCCTATCATCTTATTGTTTCTTACATATACATGTACATATATTTGTTCTTGTTTTTGTTTATTCATTGATGAAATCAGTCCATGACCTGTTTGTTGCTTTACTATAAAGTGTACCAATCACCAAAATTATTTAAAGCCCCACCGCACTAGTTTGGCCAGGAGGGATTAGACATCCCTGCATGGTCACTGACAGGTGGTTATCTCATCAAATAAGCTCTCAATTAACATAAGAAAAAGGGGATCATGGGGGACCAATGGTCACCGATTAGGCATTGTTTGCTATATAGAGGGCGCAATCAGCTATAAGTAGTGCAGTGGGGCTTTAAGATATATGTTAGTATTATCATGTTCCTATTCCGTATTTAAAGTATGTGGTTCAGATATACCTTCTGTCTCAGATATCGCAAGTTTAAATACATTCTCGAAAGCAACTTTCGAATAGACTTGTCGATGAACCTGTACATGCTCACACAGATTATGGCTTCATGGAAACCAAGTTGGACTTCCTTGCATGAGGTTTTATGTTATTCCTTATTTTCGTCGTTCTCTCAAACTTTTAACGGTAACCCATAGAATGCTGGGCAAGTCTTCTTAGGTTCATTTTATACATTATAGCTGTACACAAATTATTTTGTTAGGTGTATGGTACCCTTTAAAATGTTCATATGATTATGGATTATTCAATAGAGAAGTTAATATGAAAATGAAATGTGGTGTAGTATAGCCAAAGGGTTGAGGAGGTGAAGCAAGTCGTTATCCACTTTGTAGTGTGTGCCTGCCTGCCTGATGTACAATTGAGCAACTTGTACACATTTAATACAAGTAAATATTAATGATAGCAACAGATTTGTGGTACATCTCTGAAACATTATTGGCTTTCATTAGCTTAGATAAGGAAGTTCTTCATTTTTATACCTCCGCCCACTGAAGGTTAATATTGGTACACTTTAATTAAATTTAAATGATCTATTATGAAACCGTTAATATAAAGTCCTTGCTACAATCGTCCCACGGTCTATTAAGGCTTAGTTTAAATCATATCATTCAATGTTTTATACATACAAACTGAAAATGCTCCTTGCGTCAGGATGAGAGAATACTGATTAACGTTTCTTAGTGGCATTTGTTGAAATGTGTAATATGTAATAAATACTTTACAAGTGATTTCGAAAGATTGTTTTGTTTACATTCCTTTCATTGAGCCCAGTATTTACAATGCCATTGACAATTAAGAAAGACAACAAAATCAAAATACATTCAGAGAGAGAGAGAGTGAGAGAGTTGAAGATTTATTCCGTAAATAAACAAGGAAAAGAAGCAAGGATGAGAGGGAACAGGTAAAAATGAAGTTGTAATGAACTTCTTTTTAAATAAATTAGTTTTTTTCACCCAGCTACTCTGAAACTCAAAATGTTATTTTTTCATGCAATGCACCCCAGCCTAGAGGTTCCAAGTATGCCATTTTTGTAATATAATCAAATTTAATGCACACATTTTGTTCTACCTAGCAACAAGTTATGTATGCAATTCACATTCTGACTATTGAAATACAATTATTTGTAACAGGTGAATGAAATAATTTGTAACATGGCACTTGACACAGATTTATGCATTAAATTTGATTTCATTACAAAAAATGGTCTATTGATTTGCCAGGAAGAACTGTAATGGAGGGATTTTGACCCATTAGGAGATTGAGAAGGCACAGTTGTACACAGGAAGATAGAATAAATAGTTTAGAAGAGAAAAGAGAGGGGCAAGGAGAGACAGGGAGAGGAGAGAAAGGGAGATTGGAGAGAGAGTGGTGAGGGAGAGAGAGAGAGAGGGGAATGGTTTTATCATGTCCTCGTTAAAACAGAAACCCAATTTTGACATCGAGTACTCTTAGAGGAAAGCAGAAAACTCTGGGCGAAAGTTTGAATGAAATTGGACAATAAATTAGAAAGTTATGAATTCAAAAAAAGTTGTAATCACTATTGGTATCGGCTCTTCAAATTGGCTGAAACGGTAATGTCTCTGTGATGTAGTGGCAGACAACTTTTCCATTTAATCCAACGTACAAAATGACTACAATTTCAATGTTTCGAATATGTATGACTCGGGAGCATCTATGCTCTCTAGAGGACCTGTAATAATATGCTATCCATACAATATTTTAAGTAGTGCTGCAAGGGAGAAGGCACTCAGGAGAAATACAGAAAACAATCATACTTTTGTACAAGACGAACCGGAGAGTTAACTGCGACGTCACAAACCACTGACTAAACTGCCAACTTGCATAGACTTGGTGATCTCATATATTTCAAACATCCATAACTTTCTAATTGATATATTTCAAACTTTCGCCATTCTGTTTCTCTTAGTTTTCTGCTTTCATACAAATGAATTTATTAAAAGGGTTGGATTGCCCTTTAATGAACGACTGCCAATGACGGCTTCTTACATCTTAGTATTAAAATCATATAATTCAGACTATGGGAGATTTTCATCTGGATGGTCAATGTAATACTGCTTTGAAAGTTCTTATATCACAGATCTCAGGAGGATCCGGGAAGCTATCTGGATCAATTGCACGCCTAATAACATGAACCGGGACGCATATTGGCTGTCAATTACGACGCAGTAATCACCAAAACAACAACTACTAGCAATCAGAAAATTGGCGACTTATTTCAGTCTACCAATTCGCATCTGAGGAAAGTGACTGAACTCTAGACATCTTTACTTTTGGCTGTGATATAAAAACTTTCAAACCAATATAATCCAGACCTTTCTAAATAAAACCATTTTCATCACAACATAACATATTACAAATATAGTAAACAAATGTTAAGTACATAAATGAATGTTTTATTCACAAACCTCTCACAAATAGATACATTTAACATAATAACCAAATATAATATTTACAAATAAGTACAAAACATTTAAAAATGTACAGTGTTCAAATCATTATGGGACGGATCCAAATGTGCACCCCTTTCAAATTTCAAGATTATATATCGTTCAAAAAATCTTGAAAACCCTTAAAGATATAGGGCATTTTGTTACGATAATTACAATAGATGTTTAGTAAAGAAAAAAGATTTTGAAATCTAATGAAGAATTATTATCTCGAGTGCACTAGGTTCCTAATGGACTACTTATATCTAACAATGTGCAAACTTTCAACAAGTATATAAGTATATGCAATTCAAGAATAAATCTTTTGCAGATTGTTTGAATATAAGAATATGAATAAAGGTATACAGGAACAGTGCAAACTCTGACTCGTATCCAAATAAGTCGGTAAGTATTTAATAAACTCTATCAATGATAGATATTCCTTTAGCATTACAACTTTCATTGACAGGGTTATCCACATGGATTTAAACCAAGAAATTATTTTAAATCATAAAATGTAAAGTTGTTGCTCAGTTCCATATAAGAGACGTGTCGACATGTGGGTAAATCATAATGTATCGTAGGATTGTAACTATAACTGGCCTCCAATTTCATAAAATGTTTGCTTTGAGGAGTAGAATGTAGATATACAGGAACAGTGCAAGCTCTTTGACTAAAATCCAACGAGATGAAACAAGTCGGTAAGTATTTAATAAACTCTAATATCAATGATTCCTTTAGCATTACAACTTTCATTGGCAGGGTTATCCACATGGATTTAAACCAAGAAATTATTTTTTATTCATAAAATGAAAAGTTGTTGCTCGGTTCCATCTAAGTGGCGCGTCGACATGATGGTAAAACATAATGCATAGTAAGATTGTAACTACCACTTGCATTTAATTTTGCACAAAATGGTTGCTTCGAGGGGTAGGCTTTATAAATCATAAAGAGCTGGAGGTCCTACGTTATTATAATAAAAAATAAAATAATTTTGAAGAACACTATGAATTCACTTTGTGTGAATTGCATATCCTGCTGATGCATGAAGTATGCAAAATTCATGGAGTATCTTTAGATCCACTTCATGCATTCTCATATTTGAAGCTATTGAAATGAGAAAATGCAACCACTTATCGACAGAGTTTTTTCATTTTCTGAAAACAAAATGTGTGATTGCTGGCTGTCCAGGAAGGTAGGTTGGAGCTGTAGCGGTGGTTGTCTAGGCAACTGGTTGATATTGCTCGACTCTGTCCAGCAGGGCATCTGAATAACCAGGGGAGTAGTACCTGTGTATGGAAGAGAGAAATAAAATCAGACGTCTAATTTAAAACATCAGGGAAAATATGTAAATTATAGCTACTTGTGCCCTCTATATAGCAAACAATGCCTAAGCGGTGACCATTGTTCCCCCTTTTTCTAATGTTAATTGAGAGCTGATTTGATAGATAACCACCTGTCAGTGACCATGCAGGGACGTCTCATCCCCCTGGCCAAACTAGTGCAGATAGGCTTTAAACTTGTTCATAAAGTAATATTACATTTGTAAAGCGCCTTTTCATTAGATCATACAAAGTGCATAGACAAGAAGTAACTATAAACAAAGAAAGACAACATGATAATACAAACTTGACATTAATTACAAACGGAGAGGAATATTACAACAAATTAGAAAGGATGTGTTTTCAGACACCTCTTGCCAGATGTGAGAGAGTGGCAATTCTTGTTCAGAGTATAGAGTTCCTCCTATTCTTATTTATTTTAATTTTTGGATGCCAATCTGGTTAGCTTTAGTAAACTCGTCAGATATTTCTTATCTCAAAGTTATAAATTGTCTATTTAAAGCAAGAAGGGCGTTCACTCGGCATTAAAGTATATGAGCTAACCCCCTGCTGGTTCCAAACAGACAAAACCATAGTAGCAGAACCCAATCTAGGTTGCTGCTTAGTTTCACTTCTGATAAAAAGCAATAAGAAAACGAGGTGCCAGACAATTTATCCTCCTGTTTTTTTTGTCATCTCAGTTATCTTTTACTTTCTTTAGATGTTCTTAAAACTCTGGTTATACACTTACATATCCTGTTCAATTAAATGGATTTCATTTTTTGGGGTAAAATCCTAACAATGAACAAAATCAAAGTATTTTGTTATGACTATGACCATAATTTTTGCCTGTACTGGATTTTAGTGCATTGATATTTCTCCGAAGATGAAATGCGCTTTAGAATCCTAGGTTATTTTCTATTATGAGGGGTCCACAATTTATAAGCTCTGCTTTTCAGTGGACCTCTCCATTTCCTCAAAATATAAATGCAATTAAATTTAAAATTTCAATTTTTGTCTTTCTCAAATGTAACTATGTTTTGTATACATTGTATTCGTTATTATGTATTGTATTTTGTTTAAAATGAAAAAATAAAAATGAAATGAATGAAATGAAATTATCATTATTTTATATGAAATGAGCGGAGAGCTGACGTACCTGACAATCTCCTCTGGGAAGCAGTTGTTGATGGTATCTATGTACTCGTGCAGGGCACTGCCGGGCTCCGCCTTGATCTCTTGCACCTTCTTGAGACCACCGCTGGTTACAAACAGACGACGGGCGTTGGCATCGTGGGGAAGTACCTTACTGAACTGACCGACCACGTGCTTGAGGATGTTGGGTGGGGCATCGTGAAGGAGAGGCTCAAGGGCTGGTAGGTGAATGCACTTCTGGAGGATGTTCTTCAAAGCTCTCTTGGCCTGAAAGAAAGAAGCAATGGTCATCGGTCGTAAAAATTATTTCGGTATTTAAAAAAAAAAAAAAAAATTTGTTGCATTATTATGTACCGAAGAAACAATGATCATCAGTCGTAAACATTATTTTGGTATTTGTTTTTAAAAGGGAAAGCTATCACATGGTAAAATATAGAGAAAGAGCAAATAATGTACATTTCGTCACATTATTTTGAACCGAAGAAGTAATGATCATCAGTCGCAAACATTTTTTCAGTATTTGTTTAAAAAAAGGCAAGCTTTCACATGGTAAAATATAGAGAATAAGAAAAAAAGTTACATTTCGTTGCATTATTATAAGCTGAAGAAGCAATTATCATCATTCCCAAACATTATTTGGGTATTTGTTTAAAAAAGAACAAGCTATCACATGGTAAAATATAGAGAAATGGAAAATAATTACAATTTTGGCCTATTATTATGAACCAACAAATCTTTACAGAAATTTGGTGGCCTTTTGTGTGATGTAACGATATAGTCCAAGAGCTGGTTAATAGTGCAATACTTTCAAAGAAAGACTTATTTAATGAATTGAAGTATCCTGTATAAGCCTGTCTATAATGACTACCCAAGGGAGACAAGAAAAGTGATCTCTATAGGCAGGTGGTTTTTATGTACAGATTACTTTAGTAGATGTTTCAATAAGAAACCATTGTCAAGGGAAACAAAAAAGGGGGTCTTTATAGGCAGGAGGACTTTATGTACAGATTCCTTTAGTACATGTTTCAATTAATGAGAAACCATTTGCAAGGGAAAAAAAATGTAGTCTTTGTAGACAGGTGGTCTTTCTATACAGGCGGTCACTAAAGCAGGTTTGACTGTATTAAAGTCCCACTACACTACTAGTAGCTACTTGCGCCCTCTATATTGTGCACACATTGTGTGCGGGCAAGCACTGAATCCAATGACCGGGGTAATAGTATATTTGTAAAGTGCTTAGAGACATTTGTATTAAGCGCTATATAAAAATTAAATATTATTATTATTATTATATAACAAACAATGCCTAATCCTCTTTTTCTTATATTATTTGAGAGCTGAGTTGATGAGATAACCACCTGTCCAATGACCTTGCAGTGTGGTCTAATCCCTCATTTTACACTAGTAGATATGGCCTTTAAGTAACCTACCTTTGTCTGAAGGTCCTCTGAGGCATCCGCTCTGATGTAGCACTGCAGCAGACGAGGCAATACATTAGCCACTGCTACAGCCTTGGCATGCTCTGGGGTGTGACGACCTATCTGACCTAGAGCCCATGCTGCGGCTGCCTGGATGTGATCCTCTGGTTCCTCTGCAAGCGTGATAGCTAACTGTGTAACACCCTGGATCAAAAAGATGATAATATGGTACAGTTATACATGTACAGCATATCGAAAAATACATTTCAATGCACTTTACACCATAGATATAATCAGATAATAATACATAACTATGGATCATAAAGTAAAAAGAAAAATAGCTGTATCTGCTTCAAAATACTGGAATGATCTACCACTTAGAAATAGGCAGTTTCCATCAGTTATTACCTTCAGAAAGGCTTTAAAAACACATATTTTTTGCAGTTTGTGGTTGTAAGACTGTTTTTCTTACCATTTGTATTGTGTAACTTTGATTTTTATTCACTGTAAGCACTTTGGGCCTTATGGGAAAAGCGCGGTATAAGTAATAATAATAATAATTATAATAGCTAGCAGTGTTACATCCTGAATCAAATTTCCATCAGTCATACATTAAAAAACATCATGGGTAGAATGCCAATGATCAAATTAGGTTGGTTGAGATCTAAGCAAAATGAATGGTGCTACACATAACTGCTGATATCACCAGTGGGTCCAAACAAAGCGGGTTCTACTTTTTCCACTAAATCTTGAAATATGGGCCCTGTTGCATGAAACTTACCATTGATGGTAACTACCATGGAAACCTTGATTTTGATTGGCTGTTGAGCCCTGTTACCATGGTAGTTGCCATTGATGGCAAAGTTACCATCAACGGTAAGTTTTATGCAACAGGGCCCTACTTTTCTTTCACACGCTTTCAACAAAGCATAAGTTCCTTTAACCCTTATTTACAAACTGAGATAAAGTAGATGCCGTTGCCTACCTTGGAGACAATGACAGCCATTGCCAGATTCTCTGAGTGAGCCGCTACGTATCCCAGCATCATCACACCAGGAAGCCTCACATTACCCTGCGAGTCTCCGACGTAATCCACCACGGCAGCCACGCCCCCGGCATTGACGATCAGCTGAGACAGCTCGGGTGTGTGCTTGGCGATCTCACGGATAAGGGTGGCTACGTTCTTACGCACGTACTCGTCCTGATCCTTGAGACAGGTTAGGACAGCAGGGAAGATCTCTGCTTCAACGACCATCTCAGCCAGGTCCACGGAGTGTTTGGAGATCTGACTCAAAGCTGAGAATACTTGACGCTGTATACAAAAACAATATACAAGGTATTTTTTGTTGTTAAAAGAATGCAGAAGTTATGATCAGTTATTTTGGAGGGACAATTTTTTTTACAGAGACCGTTTTGAACAACTGACTTTTCAACTTAACTTTGACTTTATAGCTATATAACACAAAATTATGGACAAACCATGCCTTCTCATGATCCTCATTTGCATGTAAAAACACATTAAAGTAAACTTTCCATCAAGGTAACCCTGTAACCGATCATCGGCTCGGATGCCGATACCGATCCGATCATGCCCGATCGGCTGTATCACGCCGATGGCCGATCAAAGATAATAAATCGGCAAAAATCTGCAATTTTTTTTTTTTTTTTAATGCCGCAAATTTTCAAGTTTTTGGCTATCAAATGCTTTAAAAAAATTCTTGGCTGGGATTATTTTGTCATGTGGAGTTGGTGTAGACTATGTTTGTTGATATTTAGTGCCTTTTCATGACTTTGAAATTAATAATATTGGTCTAAGAGCAGAGGTAAAACATGCGGGCCGCCATCTTGGATTATAATGCATACCTACATTATAATCCAAGATGGCGGCCCGCATGTTTTGCCTCTGCTCTTAGACCAATATTATTAATTTCAAAGTCATGAAAAGGCACTAAATATCAACAAACATGGTCTACAAAAACTCCAAATGACAAAATAACCCCAGCCGTGAATTTTTTTTGAGCATTTGATAGCCCAAAACTAAAATTAAAAAAAAAAAAAAAAAATTGGCCGATTTTTTTTGTCGCTCTTCCGATCCGATACCGATCAAAGGTGCGAGGGTGTCGCTCCGATCTTCCAATCCGATCAGAGCCCCAACTTACAGGGTTACATCAAGGTATGAATCAAAGCATTAGAAGAGAAAGAGAACAGCTTTCATAGTAAACAGAGAGTGTGGAGATACTGACCTTGAGCTTAGCATCAGGATTGAGAATCATCTGAGCTAGGTGAGCGATTGCTCCAGCATCAACGACAGTCTGAGCCAGTTCAGGCGAGTGTTTACAGATGTCACTCAGAGCAGAGGCGGCAATACGCTTCAATGACAGCTCAGGTTCCTGGATACATAGAACGAGCAGAGGTACAGCTCCAGCATCAACCACGGACTGGGCAAGCTCTGAAAGAAAAATCAAAACACTTGTAAATAATAAGGCTTTCCAGACATTGCATTTTTAAAGTCGAATTTCATTTCATTTCTCAAGTCTTACCCCACGAAAAAATTCACCTTTAATGATGTTCTTACATCATTTAATCAAGTGCATTTGTTATTTTGCACTAACATCTGTGGGATTAACTTTGATAACGAGAAAGTATCTAAAGGAACAATTTTATCCCATGTACATCATGAAAAACTTGTAACTGGCCATATGTCTTTTCCCCCAATTTACAACATATCTGAATGCATTTAATTTATGTTTTTTTTTAACTCTGAATCACAGATACCAGTTTTACATTTTTATTTTATTGAGTAGTCAGTCTTATCAATTAATTTTATTTTTTTATAGGTATTCAATTTCATTGACAATATTTACATATAACTTTTTTTCTCCAGATTTTTAACAATGAATTTTATGTGAAGCTAGACAACATTTTTATCAATTATATATATTGCCATGTAATTAACATTTTAATGTTAATTTTTATCTTGGACATACATCTGCTCTTCAGCTTATCATTGCAAACCCTGTTGAGTTTGATACTGACATGCATTTTATGTCTGGCAATATATTTAAGAGCCAATACCATTTTTGAATTGAATTAGATTGAATTGATTTTGATACCGACCTGCATTATGTCTGGCAATGTATCCTAGAGCCCAAGCTGCTGACTCCTTGACACCAGGATCAAACTCCTCCAAGCAGATAACAAGAGCATCAAGTGCTCCACAATCTACCACAGACTGAGCAAGCTGGGGGGAATGTTTGGCTACGGCTCGAAGAACAAATGCAGCCGCCTTCTTGTAGAATCTCTGTCATTATTAACAAAAGAAAGAAAACAAAATGTACCCCTTAGTTTACACCAGTTGTATAAAATGTGGATATCCACAACTAACATCAAAGTTGATTAGAATATATGCATTTTCTAATTACATGGGAGAAAAACGATGAGGGTGGTGTTTGAAAATAATTTGATAAAGGAATAGACATGCAGTCATACATTTTTGCAACTGCAAATATTTTGTAGCATGTTACTAAGGTTACACTTTGAAAGCTACATTATTGTATTAAAAATAGAAATAGGCCTGAAATTATAAAGGTTGGTTATATCTTTCAAGAAAATAAACACAACTTTAGTCAATAAATTGTAAAAGTTCAAGGGAATAAATGCTTTTGACAAAATGAGATACATACATTTAGGTTTTTTTAATGCACCTGAAGTTACATGTTTTAAAATGGGCGACTTATAGTGCCAAGATGCTGGTTTTCAACGAACAGTTTCAAAGGAATTCATAAAGTCAACAACTCGTTTAGTGATCTTACATGCTTTGCAAAAGGAAGGAAAATTCTTGTTCTTTATCGTAATTTCTTAATTATCTTTCCTTTATTATTATTATTATGATTATTAAGTATTTGGCATCACCTGTGCCTGGGAGGCTATAGGTAACTGAATCACTGTAACCCTCGGTTCTCTCCTCCCAGTATAACTGAATGGGGTGTGCAGGTGGACCACTTCACCGGGGCTTCCCGCCTTCCCCCTACTCTTATACAAACAGTGCAGTGTGTTCTTAACATGCAAGCTGGCGACTCTCCTCTACACAGGCCTCCATTTAACATCCTATCCGAGGGACACAATTTTATTTCAGGGAAGCTAGCTTCTCAAATTTGTAATAACTTGTTTTAGTAATTAATGAGTATTGCAAATCTCATGCAGACAATTGTTTTCCTCCTATTATTAAGCAACAACAAACTTTTCTCCATCTTCTTAGATATGGGCTTCCACAACTAAATTTTTTTTCTTTCTTAATTTGCACTACCGGTATATGGACACAAAAAGAAATGACTTGTGGTTGTATAGATCAGACTTAGACTTACATTTTGTTCAGCAAGAGAGTAGACAAGTTGAGGAAGAATATCTCCCTTTACCACTGCTTCTGCAAGGTCATCGTTATAGTTGGCCAAGCGACCCAAAGCTAAGGCTGCCGTCTGTTGAATTGTGGGTACAATGTCCAGCAGCAGAGGACGAAGCAGGGACATAACACCTTTAAAAAAAAGTAGTAATGCATTAATACAAGTACATGTAGGATGTGTGTATATTGGAAATATTAGGATCGGGGCTTAAACTACTGTACGCTGTTACATGTAGGTTGGACTATTTCAACACTAGGGAAAACTTGGCTTCGCTCTGTGATAAGTTTTGGAGATTTCAATTGCAAGCTACATTAGAAGCTCTAAACAGCTATTAAGTATTAAGTCCATAATTTGCAAAATCTCACCTTATCAAATGTTCAATTATTAACTATTTTACACATTCCTATTTGCAACTGATTCAGCTGTCTTGCTGGATAACTCATTCATGAACTTCGTCCGAGTGTGAACTTTCGCTAGTGCCAAGTTGACCCAGATCGTATGGAATTACAAACAAATCATACTTTGTATTTCACATTTTTGACTGAACCTTCACAAAAATGTAACAATGTAGTGAGAAGAAAAAACAAAGTACAACCATTATATTAAGCATGTGTGTCTCTGATATGTTGTTTCATCTGTCTGCATAGATGTAACCATACTGTCTTTTATATCATAAATTATAGATGTTGAATATATAAATTTGAATATCTTTTTTTTTTTTGTGTTTGCAAACTTACCTGCATTTTGCAAAGTTTCAATATTCTGTGGTCTTGACGCCAGCTCCGCAACTGTCTGGACAAACGTAGTGCGGGCTTTCTGATACTGCTCAAACACTGCATAGTTTTTTTTTTAAAGAAGAAGAAAGAAATGAACCATATCGTTTAACTTTAGTTTATGGTAAATTGGTTATTTATTTGGGGAGGCAATGTCAACTTTGTGCACATTTCAAAGATTTGAGAAAAGTGATATTTGATCCATGAATTCTCATATTCTACAAGCTTTGGTCTAGATCTAGGTCTAGATCTAGTATAGATCTAGTAGAACTTGCAGTAGACTAGATCTACTTTTCTTTCTTTTTTTAATGAATGCAAAGCTGCCAAATTTGTTAATCTTTTGTCAATCTAGATCTATTTCATAATCTGAAGACATCAACAAATAGACCGTCCCTTGGATAGGACGTTAAATGGAGGCCCTGTGTAGAGAAGAGTCACTACCTTTGCACGTTAAAAACCCACTGCACTATTCGTATAAGAGTAGGGGGAAACCCTGGTGTAGTGGTCCACCTGCACTCTGTAAAGAGGTCTGTACTCAAAAGGAAGAAGAAGAAGAAATAGGATCAACACTCAACAGCACCTGGCCCTGGAACGGGGCAACATCTAAATCTAAAATAAATCATATTCAATAATTCATAAACATTACTCATCACTCGATCATTAACTGTCATAACAACAATTATGATGCCATTTTCTAGACCCGAATTAAATATTGATGGCTGATGCAATGATTGATTCAATCAATGATTGGTCATTTTGGTGCCTTTTTTATTGTGATAGAAAATTTAGGAAGTACATCTACAATGTATCTAGAGTCTATGTTTTATGAATACAACCTGTCTCTAGACTAAGTAAGTATCATATAATTTGTGATTTAATGCAGCGCTCGCGATAGCTCGGTAAGACTTGGGTACACGGGTCACAGCTCAGGCATAGATTCTACAGCTGCAGCTTCGCCGCCTCCTCTCTGGCTGGAGAGCTCCGGTGCGGCGCCATGCGTGGCGACTGCTGCTGTATCAACTTTAAAAAAATGAGACTTTTGACCCTTAATCAAGGCGTAGATAAATCAATATTACCTTGCAATACTTGTCTTGAACTCATGATTTTCTTGATTGATGTCACCACTGCAATTAAAAGTGCCTCTTCAGATAAATTAGCGTAGATCTAGACTCTATTTTGTAATTTGATGGGCTTTGCCTTTGCCTTTCTCCTTGTTGTTTGTTAGCCTAGCATATAGCCTGTAAACAAAGTGTGCACGGGCAAAGTGATCGTTGCTATGCGGTAGCTCTAGCGATAGCTATATCGGTGACATACGAACCGGAAGATCTTCTTCTTTTTCCATCGGCACTTGCTAGTGCTTAGCCTTAAGAACCTGTCGTTTTATATATATGTGTGAGTTATTTGCTACTACCGAAATAGTTAGCGACTGGGGTTTAAGTTTACGTGTGTAAACAAGTTTTGTTTAACTTTCACTGCACTCGAATTGCACGTACGTGTGCTGCACAGGCATTTGAAGAAAAAAAACAGAGAAAAGTGAAGTAATTTTCACTTTCAGAACGTTAAATAGACCTACCACCACCGGTAAATATGTCAATCTTAAGAACTTCAATGAATTTGAGCGGCGGACTCAACCGACTATGTGCTGGTGCCTGCAGCAGGTTGAACACGGTCATGACAGTTCCAGTGAGTAAAAAGGGGCATGTTGAAAAAGCTAAAGGGGGATCGAGCGAGCGCGCGAGCGCGAGCTAGCGGCGCGAGTGCGAGAGCTGAGAGGCTCATAATATTATTAAGATTATAGAAAGGAAAAGGGGCACTTATCTGAGGTGAAAAGTGGCATTTAAGAGAAAGGAAAAGGTGTTCTTATTACGAAGGAAAAAGTACACTTATTAAAAAGGAAAAGGGGCCAAAAAGGGCAAAAATATCAGAGGTAAAAATGAAAAGGGGAGTTTCTTGCACCAGACCAGAATAAACGTAGAGTCTACTCAGCTCACCAGAGATGAAAAGAGAGGAAAGGACAGTTATTAGAAAAGAAAAGGGGCACTTGTCCTATCTTAAAAGAGGCGTTTGGGAGCAGTTCCGCCTCTGGCATAATGGGCAAAAGTGAGAAGAAAAAAAACCCTGAAAATCATGTCATTTCAGTAGGCACATTCATGGGACACTAGAGGGCGCTTTGCGCTCGTACGAAAATCTGAATGGCCTTGCTGCGGTGGGTCGGCAATAATCAGCCCAAAACTTGGATATGGGAGAGTGGAAGGATATATCTTTTTTATAATGTTATCTGGTCTTACCCTTAACCATCCTATGTTTAATCTATGTAGAAATAACATGCGAGTACGATAAGAGAAACATCGGGCCCATTACTGATGCAACTTTTGAAATATTAGCCTAGAAATGACCACCAAACGGAAAAAAATGACATTTTTTCCCGACAAATCTTCATAAAATCTGAGTTATAAACAAGTCACATCTAGGTACACTAATACAAATACGATTTTCTGAAAATTAAGGTATGATTTATTAAGTTTCTTTCAAGTATATTTCTGCGCATTGCAGCGCCAATATTCTACACTGCTTCAAAATCACCCTTGAAATTTTTTTTTGCAACGAATTTGTTACGAGGTCCGCGAGTGTTCCCGTTCCTTGCGTGTTGAAAGTTTGGTAATACATAGTTTCCATTGACTCGCGCACGAAAAAATGGTCGAAAACAAAATGTCAAATGAAGAAATAAACAAGCTTTTGTATAGTTATAAGAGTTCTACTGAGGTTTCTTTGTCGATTTAATTTATTATATAGTCTCAATTAGAATTCAGAATTATCTCACTGAAAAGTTAAGAAACCGACGATGTTCTCGATCGTAGATATTTTCATTTTGCCAGCAGCCGATCTAGCGTTGTTTGGGCAAAAAGCTAGGCCGCTGCCTACCCACCGCGAACCTTTCCGAGTCCCGCTAAAATGGCGCTCTGCGGAGCTCCGCGGCTGCGTTGGTATCGCTGCAAACTCTCAGCCGGCTAGCTCCTCACGACGGACCATTCGCGGTATGGCGAGAGTGTGTGTGCGAGGTATGATTTTGGATTCGAGAACGCACGTAATGCAACCGTGCGCGTCATTTTCAGCTGTCGAATGTATACGACCAATTTTACATGTACGATTTTTAGTACAGATACTTGGTCAGTTTTCTTCTTATATCTTTGGTTTTACAACATTTAAAAATATAATTTCTTCAAATTTGCTCCTGACTCGGTTCAGACTAATTGTATGATGTGTTTTCAAGTCAGTTTTTTGAATATATTTTTTTGCATGAATTTGCCTAATTTCAGCAACATTTGTAAATCACTGGTATCGAATTAGAAATAGATCTAAACCACGTTTCAATTTTATTTGGAGGGTCAACTGTCCCCCTCCCCATCAGTGCTTTTATTTAAATTTAAAATTTTGATAAAATCTTCTCAAGTTCTCACGATATGAATTATGATGATTCCTAGACAGAAATAACCATCTGATTTGGGTCATTTCTTTAATAAAACTGACATTTGTTGTCATTCCCCAATACAGATGGTACACCAGAGATCTCGTACCGTGCGGGTAATTTAGAGCCACAGCGGAACAGCTTTTTGTTTCCGACATTTCTCCCCCGATTTTCTTTATTTAGATCTAATTTTCTGATTTCTAAATCAGATGTAAATTAGGTTGGTATGTCATTTGTCCTAATTACAGTTATCAAAATTTGATAACTTAATATTGAATACATAATTTACGGACTTACTTATATGAATTATCCAATTTGTATCTCAGAACCGCGAAGCAGTATACGTTTATGCATTTGAAATATTACCCGGCGGCCGATATATTTCCGGGTCCACCTACCAAAACCAATGGCCAATCAGAGCACTCGTTTCGTGGGAGTTCGTTGGTCAAGCCGGGCTGACTCGTACGTCACTACGGTAGCTATTGGACGTTCGAAAAGAAAAAAGAAATATTCATCAACTAAAACCAAGACGGATAATGTTGACGACGAGACTTTCTCAGATTAATCATTAATTTAGGATCTAAATGAGCAAGCTATCGTAAGTCAAATAAGCTATATATATATGTTATTTTTAATTAGACTCTAATTATTGTAATATTGCAGCATGTATGAGGATGTAAAGAGTGAAAATCTTGTAGCATATCTCATTCATCGCGGTCCTGCCGAACCGAACCATTGGTTCCGTACAGTCCCGATAGGACAATCTTCAGTCTCTATAATCGGAGGTCTAGTGGAGCCAGACGTAGTCTCAGTGGAACAACCGACGATTAGAGAGACTGAAGTTTTCGGTCTAGATGATTCCTAGACCCTTGTTGGTAAATGTACTTTTTTTCAAAACGGATGCAAAGGACAGCAAAATTTGCCAATCTTTTGTCAATATTTTCATAATTGACACCCAATTCCAAAGACAATTTTGTCTCTCAGTAATTGTAGGTTCTTCTTTCCATTGGTGGTATCAGATTTTTGAGATAGCGAACTAAGAAAGATCACGCACAAACTATGGTCACACCACCATACAATTGAAGATACTATCACAGAGTTGCCAGTATGTGTTTGATTGATTGCAACTTCAAAAATTCATTACTTTCTTATGTTTTGATCAGAATTAAATTGCACAAACTTTCACTGACTCGTTCCTCTCATTTTTCTGCTTCTATTAAAACCAACTTAATATCAGGGTGGACGTCCCCTTTAGATTTTCTTAAAACTTGATCACATGATAACTGTGAAAGTGACTGGTTATAAAGTTTCAGTTTCAGTTTAATTTCACATGTTGTATAATACATTATTCCATTTGGCATGTTACATTTTTCATTTGTTGTTGTTGTTTGTATACAAATGAAGAGAATAAGTTAAATAAAGGGAGAAATATGATGGAGCCTAAAGAGAAAGCAATGCTTGAGGTCATGCAACTGTATAGGCTCCGGAAGTTATAATATTGATATAGTCTTGTGTATAATAAATAATGTAATAGGATTCAATTTGAACTTATTCTAAGGATTAAAGGAATAGGTATATAAACATTGGTCATATATATATAAAGTATATTTCAGATTGCTTACAGTTAGTCACTGCTTTTTTGTCTTTCCCAGTTAAAATCATGAACAGACATTTTTGGTATTTTTTCAGTCTCATCAGCACCTTTGTTTAGGCAACTAGATATTGGCACTTTATAAATACATGGATTGGATTATTTGGATATAAGACCAATGTTAACCCAGTCCTTAGAATACTTGTGTTACGTTATCACTACATTAAGCATGTACATCGTCCCATAAATGGTTTATTTTGATAGGTACGAAGTATCAAGGTCGGCCCTAAAGGAACTTATGTAGCAAAGCTGATTCCTACAATGGTCAAGTTGGAGGCGGGCAAGAAATATTCCTGGTGCAAATGTGGACTCAGCAAGAAACAGGTACTGTAAACAAGAAAAACAAGAATAATATCGATATTGAGGTGAAGTTTTTAGGGTTAATTACACCATGCAATTCTTTTCAGAGGAATAAGAACCCTAAAAATGGCTAATAGTGAGCTCCACAAAGAGAATGATATTTATTTACAAAGTAAAGTCAGTCAAATTCTTGTAAGTCAATCTTGATGGGAGTGAGTGAAGTGCTTCGACTTATGTAATCTTGGACTGGTGCGTAAGTCAAAGAACATTTGACTTGTGCACATATGTTCATGTCCCTAACCTATTTTTAATCGGATATTGCTCAAACTTTCATTGATTTGTTTCTCTCATTGTTATGCTTTTATTATAACCAACTTAATATGAGGGTTAACTTCCCCTTTAGGTATTAATATGCTTCCTCCTTAGGCTCCATTTTCCCTATCAAATATTTTGGCTTCAACTTATTTTGTATTTGATTTGTATCAGCGTTTGTAGGGCCATCATTGTGTCTAACAACACATCAGCTCTGCCAAGTGTGTATTTGACCAATATAACTACTTTCTTTGAATCCTGTTTTGAAACACATGAATCACTTTTTAACTTAAAGCTTCGCTATATTGGTTTCGCTACTGTCAGAATGACAGGTTGTATTATAGAATTCATTAATAATCTAGAGTGTACAGTATAGAAAATACGTCTATGCCAACCTTTTCACAGCTTTCTGTAGTATGCAACTCTGTCGGTATGGACTATGTATGGAAGGAATGTTATGTGCTTGGACAGACAATAATTTTAATAATTTATTTAAACATTTTATTTATGAAAGTATGAACAAAATATATGTACATATTCATTTTCATCTTGATGTGATAATATTTGTAATGCCTTTGTTTATCTTTCAGTTGGAAATGAAAATAAAGACAAATTGAAATTGAATTGAAATATATCTCTGGATATCTCTGAAAAGAATGTGTAATTGGTTGATACAGAACTGTTTAAAAGGGTTACAATAGAATTTTTTTTGGAATGGATATGAGATGCGACGTTTATTTTGTATTTTTACAGCCATTCTGTGATGGAGCCCATAAACCTACCGAGTTCAAGCCGGTTCGCTTTGAAGTGGAGAAGAGCAAATCTTACTTGATGTGTCGATGCAAGCAAACAGGCAATCAGCCCTTCTGCGACTTTACTCACGTCAAGGTCATGGTTCAAGCATTTACGGGTCAATTGAAGGACAAACCATTATCATAGAAATGGGATTTCATAGACATCTCCAAGACTCCAGGGGGTGTCTCACAAAGATCCTAAATCAAACTTTACTCTAAGTTGGACTTAAAAATTATGGAGAGCCATTTGTAGCCTTAAAATACAGTATATTCAAAAGCAAAAATTCAAGTATTTTAGACTTTTTATAAATTCCACATCAGGAACATGCAATCTCCTTGATAATAGAAAACATGAAGGATTTGAATCAACATTTTATGCCTTTTACAATAACTTTTACAAATATTTTCATAGATGCTAACGGCTTTCCATAATTGTTAAGTCCAACTTAGAGATAAGTTCAACTTAGGATCTTTGTGAAACACTCCCCTGATCTACAAAAATATCTTTCTCTATGTAGATTTAGTGCACATATTGTACGACTACATCTCATTCTCATTAGACCATCGGTGTAATGTTATGTGGGACTACATAGCATATCTGAAGGAATCAATGCTTCGTTTCTTGTCAGGTATAGTTGAATGGGCATTAGGTTGAGACAACCCAGTCATAAGGATGTGGCATATAAAGAATAGCTTTAAGCAAAGTGTGTCCATTCAATTTGTCTCTGTTTTAAGTAGGCTACACATATGAAATATGAACGCATTTATAAGTTTCTTTTTTCTTAGTTGAATCAACCCCATATAATTTTTATGTGTAAAAATGTACGAATAGAATGTTTGAATGGGAGATAATTCTTCATCAAAGCCTGTACCAAAAATGGTATTCATTGGAGTTTTCCTCTTTTGTAGCAAAAGAGAAAAAGAAAAAAGACTAAAGGCTGGTGAAAATGTAGACAAAGTTGTCTATACATGTATTTGCTTTTCATTATTTAGGCTTTAGAGGTTGCTTTCTTGATATTATAAAGGGAAATTTCTTGGAGTAGTTTTCAAAGTTGACAATGAAATTAAAGATCATGTGGTGAAAATCTCTAGGATAAACATGTAACCTTCCCCATTTATTGGATTGTGCAAATAATCACTTAGAAATGGGATAAAATGCAAATTAAAACATTTCAAAGTAAGGAAAAGTAGGTGAAAGAGACAAAAGCCAAGTGGCCTTTTATAGCTGATGCCGGAGAAACATACAGGATATGTACTACACATCTTATGTGAAACCGGGGGGGGGGGGGGGGGGGGGGGGGGATGTTTCACAAAGATCCTAATTCAAATTTGGACTTAAACATTATGGAGGGCCATTTGTAGCCTTAAAATAAACTATATTCAAGATAAAAAAATTTAGTATTTTAGACTTTTCATAAACTCCACATCAAGAACATGGAATCTCCTTAATAATAGAAAATATGAATGATTTGAATTAAAATTGTATGCCTTTTAAAATAACTTTTACAATATGTTTTCTAAGATGCTAACGGCTTTCCATAATTGTTAAGTCCAACTTAGGATCTTTGTGAAACAACCCAAGGGCATGCAGCACTAAGTGTGAGCCCTTGCCTTGGCAGAGAGGAAACTAGCCGCAGGTTGGTGCTCCGTCAAAGATGTTTCTCACACACAATGTATGTGATCTGTGGTACATTTATCTAAATTCATTGATGTGAGATAGTTCCATGCACACTGAGGTACTTCCTAGTCTTTGTTTTCTGTTTTAGATTGTACATACATCATATGTATGGAGACGCTATGGCTCAGTGGTAGAGCAGTGGTCTTGTAAATGGGAGTTCCCGGGTTTGAAACCAAGTGGATATGCTAGTGCCTTTGGTAAGGCATTAATCCTCCTTACAAAGTCCCTCGGAGAGGACTAAAAGCCATCTGTCCCCTGATTGCTAAAAGGCATGCACATGCTTTCTTAGCAGTCAGGTAAAATCAAACAAACCAAACCAAACCGTATCTTGGTATCTGGAGGAATGATTCAGAACATCTCTATTGTAGTACATCATTTCAAATAATAAATCAAGAGGTCGCAAAGAAGTCATTGAAAATGATATTGGAATACATGTGAACTAAATACGTTTAGAGAATGCGGTTTATAGCCTTTATGATAATTAATTACTACTTGTAGTTGTACTACGCAAGAATTTTGAATAGATGTCCTTTTCCACGTTCATTTTGGTTTGTTTTTATTTTATAAATATATAAGATTATGATTTCAACTTAGCTGTTTCACATTAAAGGTATAGACCAGTTTTTGAAACGCCCCCTCTCAAAAAATGAAATAGAAGCTCTTACTACCAATCATGTGAAAGAATATGTTTTGACCTACGTGATGATACAAATTTTTCAGGAAAACCGCCTACTTATTGATATATTTGGTAAATTATCATATCGATCTGGCCTTGATAGATATCGCGTAGTCCCATATACATCTTTCTGTGTAAAGTGCTTGTAACTTTACAAAGACTGGGCCAAATTTCTTATCATTTTAATGATTCCAGAACCTTGCAGTACACACCAATACTTCCAAGCTTTTATGATCGATTCCACAATATTTCTTTCACATTGGGATCGTATGACCAGAACTGGTCTATACCTTTAATATTTTTGTTCATAAAATTATGCAGGGAATACCAGCCATTGGTGTGTAGGTTAATTCAGGTATGCATGTCATGCTTATATTGTGTTCATATTAATATTTGTGTTCATAGCATTATAAATTATGCAATGAATATTAGCCATTGCTGTGTGGGTTAAATCAGGTATGCATGTCATGCTTACATTGTAATTTGTATTCTTCTAATAAATCATTGAAAGTAGAATAAACAATGAACTATTTGACACTGACTTGTTTTTTTGTTTGTTATTTGTGTTTTAAGTTTTCAGTCATTCAGTTTTAGAATACCTCGCTTACTCTGCAAAGACCCGTTATACAGAATATAAATTAATGCACATACCGTGCGAGTCAAAAAAAGTTTACACCTAGAAAATTGCTAACTATTTTAAAAATCATCTATGAACGGTAAATTATTATACATCTTATGAAAGAGTGTTTTATCCCAATCTTTTGGTATAATTTTTGTGTGGTATGTGTTCACGCTTGGAATAACAGGAGGTATTGTTTGCGAGAGTGCAAAAATCGACTTGCGTCAAAGTGATGCCTACAGCATGTATTATGTTGGGATTAGCGGGGTGAGAGAATGGATTGAATGTATCAAATGAAATGCAAACTTAATGCATATGCTTTTTGTAGAAGCAAAGTCACACACACGCACAAATGTTCGTTGATATTCGATATTCGATATTTGTGTGGCATGATTTGTAAGGGATGTTATTTGGATCTGCAAAACCCAATTTAATACCCAAATCCCAGTTGTTTTAATTAAACATCACAATGCCTCCTGTTCATCCAAGCGTGAACACGTACTACACATGATACAAAATGATTTGGGATTAAACAATCTTTCATAAGATGTATAATAATGTACTGTTCAAAGATAATTTTTAAAATAATTAGCAATTTTCAAGGTGTAAATTTTTGTTGACTCACACTGTACATTGTTTTAAAGCATTTAAACTGAATACCAGGACAAAGTCAAGGGTCATAGTGCAGTCTTAATCCATTGCCTACTGTAACCGGGTGGCCCCTGTATTAAGCCTATGGCAATGAATGAATTCAGTACTTAATGGGTTAAGATCACTGGGGAGCAAATGTTTTAACAATACCCCCCTCCCCCCCCCCCCCAAAAAAAAAAAAAAAAAAAATAGAACAAATCAGCTATCAATAAATGTCTTGTATGCACTGCATCCCAATTTCAATTCTACAAAAAAAAGAGGATATTTTGACAGAATATGAATGTCAAAATAAAATAATAATACGATATTTGTATACCGCAAATTGCATCTTAAGCGGTTTAGAAGAAAAATTGTTAATAAGTAAAGGAAACAGAATGTACATGTTTGTACTTTGATGCAATGATTTGTAACTTTTTCAATGCTATCTACAGAGCTCTGCATGAACCATTCATAATTTTGTCTTGGGCATTCCCTGTGGTTTCCATTTTCGTTGTATTTTCTGCTATCCATGTGAAAATGTAAATTATAACATAAGTCAATTACTGTTGATAATAATGTATATATTCATTATTTATTGTACAATGTATAAGTTATTCGTTCATAATACATATCACAAAGCTCCCTCTTCATTTAGATCTGGGCCCTGTTTCACAACAAAAATTCATCAGGAACAAGTGTCACATATCTGTAACAAATTCCCTCACAGCCAATTAAATGCATTAATAGCAGTAGCTTATATAACAGTAAACTTGCTGATTTTATTAGTTTTTATGAAACTGGGCCCAGGTCAAATTCACACACATTATCAATATACATGTATGTATACATATTAAGTTAAATGGTAATAGAACCATTGTAACCCCTGTAACATACTACAGTACAATTCACTTTTCATTGTGTCACAATAATTTATTCTTGCATCATTTAAATATTCAAGAGAGTATGAATCTAGTGAAAAAAACTGAATAAAAAGTAATGAAGTCACTACATAGATTAACAATAGGATGCCCTTTATTATAAAAAGAATAAAAACATTTTCTTGTTGGCAAAACAAACAAATCATAATTATACAACTTGTCTTGTATTCAAAAGGCAATATAATCTTCTTCAACAAGTTGCAGCATGTACATTGTCACTATACAGAGGAAACTTGCTTACCGGTATACAAAAAAGAACACTGGAACCATGAAAATTACCTGTGTAAAAAAAAAAAGAGAAAAGGAAAGAGCTGGGACCAGTAAAATTACCTTGTAATACCTGGGCCCCATCTTACAAAGAGTTGCAATTGATCAAATCAATTGCAACTTTACATTAATTGCAAATCCTATCTCTTATTAGTACACAGTTGCCATTAATTTCGAAGCATCAAACCAAACCATCAACTACTGACTTAGTTTTAAACTGGGGACATCCCTGTTGCAAAGATATCTCTTTATCCACTGAGCCACCTTGACATTAATCCACACCAATTAAAGAGACATACAGCCTTTTCACACACAACTAAAATTCATCGTTTCCAGAGATGATTAGAATCAACGTGTTTAACTCAACAGTTTTAAACATGTTTATAGACAAAATTTCCCAGTGTGAACATCGTTTATACGATGTTGGGATAGATACGAAGTCGCGATGCATACGCCCCTAAAAGCAGGCTGCAGATACGAAGTTCGTATCTAGCGAGCTTGACATTTTGTGTGTGAAAGGTTATTCGTGTTTAAACGTGTTTCAGACGTGTTTAAACTGGATGGAGCGTGCGCTTTGATTGATGTGACATGACCTTCAATGCGCAATGGCACTACTGCGCATTTTACGAGCAGTAGTTAATCACGAAACGATTAACGATCGCACCGAAATTTCTGTGTGTGAAAGGCTCGTGATTAGTTTAAACACGTTTCAAACACGTTTATACTAATCATGTTTATAGAATTTTAGCTGTGTGTGAAAAGGCGGATAGTCTTGGGCTCTCATGGGGAATTCGACACCATTCAGGTGTTGTCAATCACCAGGATCAGCCTTCAGTTTTATTGCCAGCAGGCCCTAGGTAATGCTCAGCCCTTTTCCACCCATCCCCCATATGGTAAAGTCGTTGTCGTACATTTCCCTCACCCGAAGACTAAATGAGAAACTAGGGGGTATTTCTTGATGGACTACTGGTTTGCTGTGTGCAGACTTCACACCCATTAATGGTATTTCAACCAAGTCTGGTGAGTGGTGTCAGTGAATTATATAAATGAACATATCATTATTATAAGGATACTTATCTAATGTTTGAATTCAAAAATAAGAATCCTAGGTAAAGAGATTTGACGAGTGGAGCTCATATGTACACTGTACACTAGCTGTCACTGACGATGGGGCAACATTCACAGAAAGGTGTAGAAATACTCATGACTTTGTGTAGATCTTTTAAAAATAAACACACCTTGAAGTATAATGCACAATGGCTAAGATGAATAGAAACATTGAGATGTACCCATTTCAAATTTGAAATGCTTGATATGTAAAAATTCACATATTCCTCCAGTTTATCTTATAACATGAATATGGTCACCAAATCTTTTTCAAATGAACAATGCACAACTTTGTTAGTACAGCTAAGTACATATGGTGATTTGACACCATTCCATCATCTAATACAGTCAAACTTGCTTTAGCGACCACCTTTTTAAAAACTTCACCTGCCTATAAAGACCAATTTTCATGCTTCCTTTGAGCGGCCTTTATATGCAGGTTCCACTGAACAACTTTAATATGAGTAAGCGAAGTCATCCAAGTCTGTTCTTCATATAGTATAAGATGAGTATAATTAAAGCCACCTGCCTATAAAGACCAATTTTCATTTTCCCCTTGAGCAGACTTTATATGCAGGTTCCACTGTACAACTTTTAGATGAGTAAGCGAAGTCATCCAAGTCTGTTCTTCATATAGTATAAGATGAGTATAATTAAAGCCACCTGCCTATAAAGACCAATTTTCATTTTCCCCTTGAGCGGACTTTATATGCAGGTTCCACTGTACAACTTTCAGATGCGTAAGCCATGGCATCCAGTCTGTTCTTCATATGGTATGAGATGCGTAAAGCCATCTGCCTATTAAGACCAATATTCATGTTTCCTTTGAGCGGCCTTTATATGCAGGTTTCACTGTACAACTTTCAGATGAGTAGGTCATGGCATCAAGTCCGTTCTTCATATGGCATCTCAGAATAGCATCACTAGTCTCTCATAGAAATGGTATCACCTTCTGAATTTCTTGAAGAGTGGATGAACACTCTTGTTTTTTGCCTGGTATTCCATGTAGACCTGATCATCAGCACCGGACATGGAGCTCATGTTACCGACACGACGAACAACCTGCACAAAATCATGGATAAAAGAAGGGAAGAATAATGAGGACAAGTTAGCCAGAATAGAGATGGATCAAGACAAGAGGAGACGTGCAGGCAGACAGAAAGAAACCAAAGAGGAAAAGGCAAAATTAGAGAGGAGACTAAGCATGTGTACCGTATACAGTGAGTACTTGACACCTGACTTTATAAGCAGAAGTTTGACAGGTTATTGATCTTGCTTATTTAATTTTGATGACCATTAACTTGACATCAGATGTTCTCTGTATGTTTCCATGGCGAGTGAGTATTCACGATTGGAGGCTTTCGGTTACACCATGTGGTAGCCTTCTTGCAAAGGCTGTTGATGTATTCTTTCATCAAAAGAACTCCCTAATTAGAGGAATTATTGTAATACTGTATATAGATTCATCTGTTGTGAACAGAGATTCCATTTCCATTGGTTTAAGAATTACAAAGATCTTGTCACAGCAGAATTATACATAACGAAAAAAATGTAAAGGAAATAGAAAGATAAGGAAAGAGATGACAATAGAATAAAGTTTTGTACTAAACACTTGCTCAATATATATATTTTTTTTTTGGGGGGGGTCTGACGTAAGTGTTTATGCGAAAGTTCATTTCATTACGAACTCTTTCCTTTACCTTTTCCTTAATCCCTGTAAATGACTTCTTTTGACAAAATAATATTATTTTGTCAAAAGAACTCATTTACAGGAATTAACAGCCTTTTCTCAGAGAGAGAGAGAGAGAGAGAGAGAGAGAGAGAGAAAGTGAGAGAGAGAGTGTGTGTGTGAGAGAGAGAGAGTGGTAGTTTTACCCGAGAGCCAGTTTTGAGATCTCCAGGAACTAATTCTTCTTCCGCATCAGCATCAGTAGCAGCGAGTACCTGCTGTAAGAGCTGCTGCTGCTCCTGTTTGGTCGAGTACTTCAGGTTTTCCTGCAAACATACAAGTGATACATTCATATGAACACACTATGGTATACACTATCAAATGCTTCTGCAGACATACAATTGATACATTCATATGAACACACTATACACTATCAAATGCTTCTGCAGACATACAATTGATACATTCATATGAACACACTATACACTATCAAATGCTTCTGCCGACATACAATTGATACATTCATATGAACACACTATACACTATCGAATGCCTCTGCAAACATACAAGTGATAAATTCATATGAACACACTACACACTATCAAATGCTTCTTCCGACATACAATTCATACATTCATATGAACACACTATACACTATCTAATGTTTCTTCCGACATACAATTCATACATTCATATGAACACACTATACACTATCAAATGCTTCTTCCGACACAATTCATACATTCATATGAACACACTTTACATAATCAAATGCTTTTATCAAATTAACCTCCCAGCACTTGTCATATCCTATTATTTCTTGCCCTCATATGGTAGGAATACTCCCCAGGGAATGGAGATGGTGCACATTGTGCATGCATGAATCCGATGACCGGGGTAATACTATAAGTAAAGCGCTTAAAGACGGTATTCCGTATTAAGCGCTATATAAATCCAGTTTATGATTATTATTACTTTTCTCAAATTCTTAAAGTAATAAGTCATTTCAGTATTACGAGAGTGGATGCAATATTACAACTTAGTGCCAATCTCACTAGAATAACAGCAATTCATCCTAGTAAAGGCTTGCTCCCATATGGCGCAGTAAACCGCCCCTAAAAAGCCGCTGCAGTTTCTGTACGTGTAAAATTAATGTACAAGTACAAGTTGCAAAAATAAGAAATCCAAACAAATAGGCATTTTCGTAAAGTAATACAAATTTAATGCACAAATCTTTGTTAAGTGCCTCTTACAAATTAATTCATTTCACCTTTTTAAAATAGTTACAGTTCAATAGCTAGAATGCAAATCGCATACAATATGTGCTGTAACGTAGGACAAGCCAAAATGTTTGTCCTACCTAGCAACAATTAATGTATGCAATTTGCATTCTGACTATTGAAATACAATTATTCATAACAGGGTAATGAAATAATTTGTAACATGGCACTTAACAAAGAATTACACATTAAATTTGATTACATTACATTTAAAAAATGGTCTATCGAATGAAATACCTGTTCCATGCCCGCTAGCTTGGTGATAGTCTTGAAGCTATATCCTTGATTGACAAGGAATCTCTGTCTCTTGAGGGAATAGAACATCTCTTGAGTGTCTTGTGAGACCAGTGTATAGAAGAACGCATTGTATTCCTCTGCAATGGAACCTGTATAAAAAACAAATTGATATTCTCTTCAACATACCAGTCATTTTTGAGTTTTTTTTGGTGAAGAATGGTAATCAAATTTTAGAAAATAAATACCTTATATTCCTCTGCAATGAAACCTGTATAAAAAACATATCAACATTGTCTTCACCATACCAGCCATTCTTTTTTGTTTTTTGGAATGAAAGATAATCAAATTTTAGAAAATAAATATCATTATATTCCTCTGCAATGAAACCTATATAAAAAAAAAATCAAAAATGTCTTCACCATACCAGCCATTTTTTGTTGTTTTTTGGTGAAGAAAGGTTATCAAATTTTAGAAAATGGGTTTCAAGATACTATTGTCGGTATTCTACTAATTCAGTCAAACCTGACCCCCGAATCTAAGATCACATTTAACAAACAAAAACTTGTTCCTCAGACTAATTTAGGAAAACTTTAGACATCAGACTAACTTCTTTTGTTAAACCCGATTTATTTAAAGCCCCACTGCACTACTTGTAGCTACTTGCGCCCTCTATCTAGCAAACAATGTCTAAGCGGTACCCATTGGTCTCCCATGATCCCCTTTTTCTTATGTTAATTGAGAGCTGATTTGATGAGATAACCACCTGCCAGTGCTCATCAGTAAACTCTTAATGGAAACTATTATTTCCTTTCAAACTTTGAGATTTCAAAGCATAATGTGTCTATAGAGCCGGAAACATGTTTGAACGTGTCATGACACAGTGATATCAACTCAAATGTATTCATTAAGTATGTACCTCAAAAAGTATATCTTTTCAAAATGAACAAATCTTTGTTCATTATTTGATACATGCCTGGGTGAGAAGTTTTGTTAACTATTATTTAGCTGAAATAATGTAAAGGTGAGCCTTTATAACATGTATTAAAGGGCAATGAATTTTATCTTGACTGTTTTGCAAATGAAAATAATGCCAAAGAATGTCTGTATAAACAAATTAACATTGTCTTCAACATACCAGCCATTTTTTTGTTTTTTAGTGAAGAAAGTTTATCAAATTTTAGAAAATAGATTTCAAGATACTATTGTCTGTATTCTATTAATTCAGTCAAACCTGACCCCTGATTCTAAGATCACATTTAACAAAGGAAAAAATGAACAAAGATTTGTTCCTTTTGAAAAGATATACCGTTCTCAGTCTATGTTTGGGACAAATATGGCTTATTCATATAAATATCTTGCCAAGGGGGTGTTTCACAAAGACTAAGAATGACTCTAAGTTGGACTTAACTATGGCAGGCTGTTCATGCCACTGGTTGCTCTCTTCATCCGTCTCTTAATTATGATCTTTAGATAATATTTTTTCCTTTAATAATGAACTATCAAAAAATGTAAATTCTGTAGAATTTTTTACCACTATTGGTACGCCCTTGAGAAACCAATGCCAGTAAATGATGAGAGAAAATAGTGGCATGAACGGCCTGCCATAGTTAAGTCCAACTTAAAGTCAATCTTAGTCTTTGTGAAATACTCCCAGATATTACAATGAGGTTACCTTTCTTAGCTCTGAGGATACGACCTAGACGTTGAGCCTCCTGCCTTCTAGAACCACCATGAGATGAAATTTGGATCAAGACGTTGGCCTCAGGTAGATCAAAGGAATTGTCACCAACCTGGGAGGACACGCAGACAAACAAATAAATAGAGAACGAGACAGAAAATGAGAGACAGATACAGAGAGGATTCAGCAAAAAGCATACATATTGATAGATAAGATGGTAATATTTAAAGGCTCCATCTTAAATATTGGGGTGCCTATATTGTGGAATGAGCATACCCCTGCAAAGGTTACCATTTTGGGCCTTTTATAATTATAATTATTTCATAATAAGCACCCTTGTCAAATATTCTGTTAACCTAACAGAAGAACAAATGCCTGATCACAATTATAATTACTTGAAATTCCCATGTTTAACAATACAATTACAATTACGTTATGAAACGCTGATGGAAAAATTTACCTTTTAGAAAAATGGGCACTTAAAACACATTTCAAGAATTTAGTGGCCCTAAAAATTTAAAATATTTATTCAACATTATTTCATCGAAGTATTATTTGTTCTAATATATTGATTTTTTTAGTGACTAAATAGGAAAATGATTCCCTTTGGCAGCTACACTGAAAACTGGACCCATCAGGCCTAAAATTGGGATGGCTAAATATCCAGTTATCTTGATAATATATAATCATCTCCGTTTAGGTCAGATTTTGAGATATCATCACAATGCAGACAATGATGTTAAGATAATATGACATGATTGCTATATTGCTACATATCAGACTTATTACAAAGTAATAGTTGCTTCTGAAAACATGCAGATAGATCTTACTTTGGAGATGAAGATTGTGTTGACAGCAGGGTTGTGTTGAAAGTTCTGCAGAATCTGCATTCGCTCCCCTTGACTTGTAGGCCCATAGATGTATGGTCTGCAAAAAAACAAACAAACAAACAAACATTGAAATCAAATCACACTTTAAAAGCTTTGTTTTAATCTCATTTGTGAGAAGGGTTTTGAGCAGACCAGAACAGTGGCCGTATCGTGTGCTTCGAGAAAATGCTCTAATTTCAAAACCAAATGTTTTGTTTTGGGCAGTATACACGTATGCCAAAGAATTTTATGTTCTATATAAACTGACATGAACAGTGGCCAATTTGCCAATAGCCTACTGTCAAGGGCAAAGCACTTAAAATATGTATTTATTTAACTGATTTCCCCCGCCTTCATACCATGTAAAGCAAACTGTTTTCACCAAAGACTCTAAGCACTATTACAAACAAAATACAATGACAAATAATTATATATTAAACAAAATATTGCATATATCAATGTGAACAGGGTAAGTTAATCATCAAAAGCAATTATAAATATTTAAAGGGGCACGTTCCCGCCAGTGTAGTTATCACTGCTCTAGTCATCGCCATCTTGGTTCCGAAGATCGACTTCTAATTTGCATACAGCTGTCAATCAAAGTACGCGCAGCCGGGCCTGCCTTCGCCAAGCCAGCTGATCGCTGCCGATTGTGACGTCACGAAAGTGGGTGGAAACAGCAGCCGAATCTTAGAGCCGAACTGCGATTGGTATTACTTCGGCACATATATGCGATAATCGGCATTGTGCGGGCATTCGGAACATGCCATCTGCATAAGAGCCGTATTCTGTTGGTGTCAATAGGCAGCTAGCACCGTCCGCCTGCGGGTACGTATTTAGAACGCCCTCTGGAATACGGGGAACATGCCCCTTTAAGACAAGTTTTGAATTGGTTGACAGTCTGAAAGTTTTTTGTCATGTAAAGGTAAATTGTTCCAAAGCAATTGAGAGAGTTGACACCGAAGTAGACACGGGGTTTAATTGTGAAGATGACTGTAGATTGCGTGAACCGGGCCTGGCGTGAACACATTATTATTATTATTATGTGCCACAATGTTTCAACGACTTGATGGCTTACCTCCCCATGGCTAAAGCGTAGTGTTTGAGAGCAAACAAGCTATCCGAGTAGACTATCACTTTTTCATTCCATTAGACGACAAATAATTGCTTCCCTTTTCTTCTCTTCTAATTTTTAGGCTTAAATAATGTGCTATGATGAATGGATCACTTACCTCCCCATGGCTATGGCGTAGTGCTTGAGAGCGAACACGTTATCTGAGAAGACAATCACTTTATCATTCCGCTGCTCGTGAAATCTCACCAGGAACTGGCATGCTCGGAACTTGTTTGGATTCATCACATACAACAACTAAAATAGAACATAAAATATTGATATACAGTTAACAACTTATTCATTTCATTTTAGTCAATTTTTATTCACACCCTTACCAGGTTTTGTCATTTATTAAGTACCGTATATGCCGGCGTATAGGCCGCAGTATTTTTTGGAAGAGAAAATATCAAAAAGTCGGGGTGCGGCCTATGCGGCGAAAGAGTAAAAAATATTTTTTTTTTTTTTTTTTTAGTTTCTATTTATGGCGCTATGCCTGGCAATGTCTCCCAGCTCAGTGTGTTGACTCACCACTCGGAAACTACAACAACACTAAAATTTGTCTGTCATCTTGGTTTGAAAGTAATCTTTCTAATAGATCTCAATATGTAGTTTATAATAATAATTCCTCAATTTTTTTTATATAACAAATGGTGTACCACAAGGTTCTATCCTAGGACCTAGTACTCTATTGTTTTTAATTCACATTAATGATCTTACACATTCTTCTAAAAACGAAATTGTTACTATTATTTGTGACAAGTTTACAAGCACAAATCAGCGCCTTTAACTGCACCTCGATGTCAAATGAAGATCCTTCCCCGCGTGGGTTTTCGGCAACAAAACAACAACAACAACCAAAAAAAAAAAACATTTTTTTTTTTTTAAATGTCAAAATCAGGGGTGCGGCCTATACGGCGCTGCGGCCTTATCGCTGGCAAATACGGTATGTGAAAAATTGATATGTCCTTAATTACGTTTCTTAAGAATGTAACATATGTGGGGCCCCACAAATATTAGAAATGGTTATATTTATGGATATTTCAGCCGTCTCTGAATCAATTGTTGATCAAACGTAGATGATTTTGTCATTTAAATTGTATGGTCTTTCAAATTTGACACACAGTTTTTTCATTATTTCACAGAAAATTATTTTTTGTTGTGCCCTCTGTAACAAAACTTTAAGTTTTGGTTGCAGTAAAGAAACAATAATAAATAAAAATTGTTATGACTGACCAATCTTCTCCTAGTCCTGATCGCCAGGTACTCTCTGAAGAATTCCGGAGCCATGGGGCACCAGACCTCGGCACACTGTACTCTGGCAATGAAACCCTTGTTCTGTAACTCCATCCAGTTAGCCTCGTAGAGCTTGGGTCCGATTAAGAAGTTCAGGTCTGCGATCTTGTCATCTTCTCGGACCAGAGTAGCGGTTAGTCCTAGCTTACAGTGGGCCTGGACCTGTGTCAGGACCCGGCGGAACTGCTTGGCTGGGATTGTATGAACCTCTGTTGTCATAAATGAATGGAACCATTAAAGAACAAATTGATTGATTGCACCTTTCGAAAATTCATAACTTTTTTCATTTTTAAAGGCATCGTTTAAAAATGTTAAATCTGAGATGCAAGGCCCTACGTGTTATCAGTGTCTGTGATATGGTGTAAAAGTATTGAAGCCCTAAAAAAATTGTGCTTCAAAATGATCATGAAGTGCCTCAAAAAGGTAAAAATCTTTGAGTGACCGGTTTTACCATACTCATTTTCCCCAATTGACTGTAGTGTTATGAAAACCGTTAGGAAAAGCGCAAAATTTGGTTTTGATTTTCAATCATAAATATCTTGATAATCAGACAGGCTATTGGCTTGTAAAAGTCTTGGGATTTATGTATGACCAAAAGGTTTATAATTATCATTACAGCATGAGCTAAATCCAGGATTTTGTTTCAGAATCTGAGACAATGTTACCGAGTCACTTTAAAGAACAAATTGATTGATTGCACCCTTCAAAAATTCATAACTTTTTTATCTTTAATCAGAATTTTCTCAAACTTTCACTGACAGGTTCTTCTCATTTTCCTGCTTCTATTAAAACCAACTTAATATCAGGGTGGAATTCCCATTTAAAAGAATAACAATGAAAACAATAAATGTTGACTAACCGTCCAAGATCATAAGCCCCCATTCCTGAGATTGAAGCCACTGCATCACTTGATCTGCTTCCCATGATCTCTTAGTCGAATGTGCGACCATGGAGTATGTACTGATACAGATACTGCAGCCTATACAAACAAACAACCAAACAGACAAATATACTCATCATGTCACATTGTGTCTCATTGAATTGTTGATACAGGATAAACCAGACAAAATGCTGCGTTCTAGTAAAAAGTCTTTTATTTTATGTCCCCAAACTTTGACAAAATCCTATGGGGAAAGGTCATTTTCATATGCAGCCACTGTTTTATGGAAAACTTGCTGGAATACCCTAGAAATATAGAAACATACGAAAAGTTCAGAAGTAAATTGAAAAATTAACATACTGCCACATACCATATTTGCTGGCGATAAGGCCGCAGCGCCACACCCCTGATTTTGACGTTTTAAAAAAATTTTTTTTTTAAATAAAACAAAGTGACGAAGGCGGATATGAACTCTTGCGTACAAATGTAGATTGGGACCCGAAACCACCGCCTTAGACCGCTCGGCTATCGCGACTATGATGATTTTACCCGCAGCTTTCTCTTGTGTAATGCATTGCACAGTAAGTTATGAATTTTATTTACGAGATTGACAAAACTTTGCCCTTCATTTAAAAAATATAGCACATAATTGTCGGTAAGACATGTGTTAATTTAGACAGTTATTCTAGAAATGTCCATCACCTTTCATTGTTGTCCCATATGTTCAAATTTGTGTTTTTGACTTGCGATCTTTTTTTTTTTTTACTCTTTCGCCGCAAAGGCCGCACCCCGACTTTTTGATATTTTCTCTTCCAAAAATACTGAGGCCTTTACGCCGGCAAATACGGTACATGTATGCATGTTCACGGATCAACATAAGGAATATATCAGCTTTTATACAACAATTTCCAAGAGTAACATTATCTGAAATAAGGAATGAAAGCTCACCCATGGGTTTATCCTTGGCATCTGACGTAAACCTGCAGATCATAGAATCATCTACGGTAGACCACATCCTGAACTGAGATCTCCATTGCTCTACTGCTACTCCCGATGTACACAGAACCATACAACGCTTCCTCACCGTACAGGAGGCGGTCACTCCTACCAACGTCTTGCCGGCACCTGTCCAAACACAACATCTTTCATTAAAGGGAAAGTCCACTCCCAAAAATACTTACTTTCAATAGAAGCAGAAAAATCAGACATATCATTCAAAAAAAGTTTGAGCAAATTTGGACAACAGAAAGTTATGAATTTTTAATGAATTGAAAAACTTTGAAAATCACAAGACAAATTGGTAACTCACTCATGAGTCTATGACGTCATTGCCTCACTATGCACTAATGGTTTTCTTTATATTGAAATAGTTGAAATAGTTGAATATAGTTGAAATAGTTGAAATATTTATAGTTGAAATAGTTGAAATATTTATTGGTTACTGAATCATCATAGGTTATAACAATAATGTGACAATGTCTTTACATGAGTACAAAACATAAGTTAAATTACATTTCCACATTCAGTAAATCATAGATACATACGCACAAAGAGGTGATGATACAGAAGGGCTACAGCCTAAGCGTGACAGCTTGATACGCTTGCAGCCCAGAAACATTTAAAATCATAACGATTGTAATGTAAAGTAAATTATATATTATATTGATAATATAAATTTCCAATTTTCCTAAAAATCTTTATTCCTCACACCAGCATCCCAGTGTTATTGATAGTACCGGTAATATGTTTTTGTGTAGATGCACTAATATAGAGAAATAATTTTGTTCATTTAGTTATGACAAATGTGAAGTTTGAAAAACTATTTATATACAAATCAATGATTATGAATATGCAATATTCTGAAAATAGTATCAATTTTTCAAAGTTCATAACAGATTAGGTGAAATACGCAATATGATACAAATCATATAACCTGGGCAAAGGCATGGGGAAATCAAGTACAAAGCTTACCACATGGAAGTACGATGACCCCTGACCTAGCTCTGCCGTTACCAAACATCTTTCTCAAGCTCTTCTCTTGGTATGGGCGTAGGACGGCAGTTGGCTTCAAATCAATGCTGTCACACAAAAAGAAAAGAGATACAAGAAAACTAGATCTTTCTTTTCTTCTCCTCTTCAGACACGACATCAATAATGATAATAATGATTATAATAATAAAGCTTCTTTCCCCAAGGATTGCAAAGTGCTGAACAGTATCACCGGTCAAGCTATCTTTATGGTCTCATCTTTCCATGTCTTTCATCTCACTTTTAAGAGCTTCCTTCTTGCACCACTTTCCATGAAACATTCTCATTTTCCTCTCTGTACCATGATGTTTCAGTTTACTGCCACAAAATTTGTATGACAAATGAAGGACTAGGACATGATCATGAGATAATGTTTTTGAATACAAACTAATTATTTTCACAGAAGAGTCATTTACATGGATACAAATGTGGCTGCAATTCTTTTCCAAATGCACAGTGTAAATCATTATTTTCTTTGCAGTGCATTCATTAGTTATCCTTATAATAAGCACTGGTAATGTGGAGAGCCCTTATAAAAAAGAATTAGGGATTGATTTAAGCAATCCTCTGGTTTTATCTGGCACTTTTCATCATATTTTCCATCTTTTCCTTGGTCCATTCACACAATTCTGCATTATTCTAATTCCATTTATGTTTTCTCTGCCTGGTAACAGAGTAAAAGAAAGATTATGTGTCATACCTCAGATCAGGATTCCTGGTGTCATTCCTGAAGTCATACTCGGCTAACAGAGGGTACTCTAACTCAATACATCTAGTGAGAGAAAGAGAGAGAGAGTTGGAAAGTAAGAGAAACAGAAAGAGACAATGAGAAAAACCAAGTAAGGGACAAGGAGAGAGAGAGAGAGAGAGAGAGAGAGAGAGAGAGAGAGAGAGAGAGAGAAAGGGGAGAGTGAGATAGGGAGGGAGGGAGAGAAAGAGAGAGACAGAGAGTATAAACTATACTGAAATGGACGGCCTAGACTTGATTAAGATTACAACTCCCTATCATTAACCAACATCTATGGACAATTAACATCCTTACTCTAAAATGAATTATGACAATTATTGAAAGTCATTGACACAAACCACCCCCCCCTCCCTACTCATTAAAATAACTAAAGGGAGTTAGTTCATATAAGGACAGTTTCACCACGTCTTTTGCCCAAACGTCAAGTTCCCAGTCTAAAGCTTTTGACATTTTCATGCATATTTGTCAGAAAAAACGTAGAAGAGGTGATGGCTGTACGGAAAAGAAGCTCACAGTTGGTCGATATATTGGTTATTTCAAACATTGAGGGGAAAGTTCATATTACAGGGAAGTTACGTTTCACATAACTTCAATAATTTCATAATTTCAGAAGTTAAGGACTGAAATTGGGGAGATTTTCCAGGAGCCTTCCGCCAAAATCACTGTAATGTACTTAGATAACTGACCTCTTTTGCAGATTTTCAATTTCATCTTGAACTACTTCAAAAGAGACGGCAGTGAGATCATCTCCGTCTTCATCTTCCTTGTCTATTTTGTCATAGAAATCAAAGATATCCGTTGGAATCTTCTCTGTTTCTCCTACTCCACCTCCTCCTTCTGCATCCTTAGAATCAGAGGCTTCGTTGGGTTTTCCTTTGGAGTTTGGTGCATTCAGCTGACAGAAAAAAAACAATACAAGAATCTTTTAAAAGCAGTGTAGCTTATCAAATACTGGTTAACGCCATCTACGTCTCCTTTTGGACAACTGCATGTAAACGTATGGACTTGATTAACGGTATGCAGCAACTTAATCTCTACATGGTCAGGGTTTGCGAAACAGACCAAAGTTCTCCTCACGCTTCGGTTTTGAGTATGTTGAACGCATGTGATTGCTGCAGTCGCGTTGTCCGTAGTCGTATTATACCCAATTGGCCCTGAGTTTGGCCACAGGAAAGACACGTAGTCTTGTCAGGCTACACTCCCTTTAAACCAAGCCTTCTTTTTATTCTTCCATCAATTATAATTACCCTTTTAAAGACATGTTCATCATTATCTGCTGAAGTAACACCTACCTTCCCTAGTTCTTATGTTTTGTGCAATATTGCAGTACCGGTATGTAGGAGCCATCCACATATTTTTGACAACTGGTTCTGACAATGCCAGTTCAGACCGTCAGCAATCAGTTATAAACAATTTATTGATCAAGTATTTGGTGTCATAAGAAAGAAGAGAATATAGGCTTTTCACTTATGTGTACATTAACCCCCAAAAAGTAATTTGTATCACCAAGTAATTTATCCCTACATCTGGATTTCCTTTTTTTATCAGGAACGCCCTGAAATACGACTAGAAATGAGAAATAAGTAACTGGAATAAGACTTTTTTGCTAATATTTGTATCTTACCTTGAGAACAGATGAGCCGCCTGCTGCCCTCTGTGATACAAGAAAGCCATCTTCATTTGCTTCTTCGTCAACATCTGACCTCAGACGACACTGCTGTACTACTGAATCCTTCAAAAGCTTCTGTAATACATCCTATTATAACACACAAAAAACAAATCATTTCAAATATACATGTAGTAATGAGCATCTTGTGTAAAACTGCAGTATTGCATAAAGGCCAATCTAAATAATTTAGGTATCTCTTTACGCAACTAAAGCTAATCTAAATATGTTTAGTATTCCAATATTCAACTGAGGCCTATTCAAACATGTTCACTATTGCAATATGTAATAAATGTCAATAAACATAGCTCTATATACTCCAACATTCAACTAAGAGAAAGATAGATTGGCTTAGTATATCAATTGAGGCGATTGTGAATTCTGGTGATTCAATATTCACCTACAAGTTTATCCTCATATTTCTCTCTTCCTGTATTCCATTATTCAACTAATGCCTATACAAATAGATTAAAGTCAGGAGTTTACGGCAGAAGTGGTCCAATGTTGGCCCAAGGCGCTGTTTTTTTTATTATCAGCAAATGCAGATGTGCAAACTCCCCATTGAGTACATGCAAAAAAAGGAACAAAATGTAATTACATGATTTCAGTAAAACATCAAAATAATTTTGGAGCAAAGAGACCATGAATTGGATTTTGTTTTAAGTGGCCCAAAAAACTCCTCCCTCACTCTTTATGTAGTTTTCCAAGATTTCAATTGAGGCAATTCTACCTATTTTCCACATTTTTAAAAATCAACTAAGACCAAAATAAATACGTTTTGTATTCCAAATATTTCCAACATTCAACTAAGGTCCGAAGAAACACAGCAATAAATCTACTTACAGGAAATGGACTCTCTACAAAGTATCTGTTGTGTTTCAGGACCAGCTTCACTTTACCATAGCTCAGAGTACACAGCTAGAAACGAGTATAAAAGAATCAAACAATCATATACAGTTACAATACAGAATCAATAACTGGCCATTCAATATATTTTTTCTCCTTACTTGATAGCTAAATATATAATTCAGATTTTCATGTCATATAAAAAAAAAGATTAAAGAAACTGGGCCTTGAAATAACTGAAGTACATCATACACACATAAATGAATGTCATGTGTATAACATCAATGATGCAAAAGCCATGTACATATGTATGTTAAATGCTTACAATTATCTTGATGTATTCTTGGGCAGGATTTCCAAAAGTGCAGAGAAAATTTTAGGGATTTGGCTTTAGCTTAAAGAATATATTTGCTTACTTCATCAAAGAGTAAAATTTAAGGTTCGGGTTGTGATTAGGCGATATGTGTTAGTTTAGGGCTAAGGTCAGGTAAATTGTTGTATCAATGGTCAAAATAAGTAATTAAATGGAGCAATTATCACCTACGTTGAATGTATGGTAAAATGTTAACATTTGCATATCTAATGGCTACCAATTACATGTACAGTACCTTGATGAATTCTACAATGCCGTTAGGGATGGTAGTCTTGCTCAGTCTTCTCAAGTATTCTATGATGTCACTGGTCTGTAGACCTACAGACACTGCAGCATACAAGGAATATGCAGTCAGTCTGTACACAAAATCGGAACAAACAAAGCGTGTAAATCAATTTCTATTATTTCATCAAAGTGATAAGTTCAAACCATACCAAGGACTATTGAAAGTTAACTTGTACAATATGTAAATGTTTTCTAGTCTATATACTAGTTCTGATGTAGCAACTAGACTTACTTTTAATCTTGGATGTTTTCTGGTCCACTAATTCTGAGATAGAAACTCTACTTCATTGTACTCATAGATGTTTTCTGGTCTACAAACTAGTTTTAAGATAGAAGCTAGACTTACTTGTACTCATGGATGTTTTCTGGTCTACATACAAGTTCTGGGATAGAAACTAGTCTTACTTGTACTCATGGATGTTTTCTGGTCTACATACAAGTTCTGGGATAGAAACTAGTCTTACTTGTACTCATGGATGTTTTCTGGTCTACATACTGGTTCAGAGATAGAAACTAGACTTGCTTGTACTCATGGATGTTTTCTGGTCTACATACTGGTTCCGAGATAGAAACTAGACTTGCTTGTACTCAAGGATGTTTTCTGGTCTACAAACTGGTTCCAAGATAGAAATTAGACTTACTTGTACTCATGGATGTTTTCTGGTCTACATACTGGTTCAGAGATCGCTATAAGGAAGTCATGAGCATGTTTGTAGACTGGTGAGAAGGATTCTAGAAAGATATGTCCATCAGGAGCCTGCAATGATTACAAAACATGCTCAGAATCAGAGATATATATAAACAAAAAAGTGCACAGTGCTGTTCACACTCAAACCAATTTGTTAGATTCAATGCTGATTTTTTTTCCCCCTCTTTTTTTTTTAATGAACCCCAAAAATGTAATTAATTAATAACATTTCATGAGATCATAAAAGTCAGCATGCCAAAATATCATAAAAATCAAATTAAGGTCCATTTTACAAGATAACTACGGAATGTCATTTTGACATTGCAAAGCAAATAGTGAGGAATCAAAATTGATTTGTTTTTAATTGATTTGATTTGATATGGTTTATTGATAAAAACGTAAATTCAAAAAAAGCAGCCAGGGGTTGAAACAAGTTGAATTTACAAAAGATTGATACATACAAATGCATTTAAAAATCGATTCAGTAAAATACAATTATGTTTACATTAGATTACAAAGTATGAATGGCAATTCACAATGAATAATCAAGGATATAATGAAAGAAAAGAAAGAGAACCAAGAGAAGAGATTGAAACGTATGACCAGAGGATAATAGAAGGAGAACAAGTAACAGAGGGCAATAAGACAAATGTGGTAGAAGATAAGAAGGACTGACAAGGGAGCTTCACAGAAACGTGGCATCCAAGCTTACTTACCAACCACAAAGGTCTTGAACCATGGTCCTTCTTGAGTTCCATTTGACCGCGATAATCTTTAGCGCCAAACTCATCCTCGTCTCCACCCTCCTGGTCCTCTACCTGGCGACTGGCATTTTTAGGAATGTATGTACCTAGAGGGATGCAATCAAAAATACAAAGGTTAGTTGGTTAGTTGATTTGGTTGTCTTACCTGACTGCTAAGAAAGCATTTGTATGCTTGTAAGTAAGCAACCAAGGGACTGAGGTACTTTAGAAAGGGGAGCAATGCCTTACCAAAGGGCACAAGTGCATCAACTTGGTTTCAAACCAGAGACCTCCTGGTTACGAGACCACTGTTCTACCACTGGGCCATCGCGCCTCAAGTACAGTGAGAGACAGATGGATAGATTGATAGAGAAGGATGGAAGGACAAAGAATAATGTACATCATATACATTGAACGAGAGATAGATAGATTAAGAAGAATGAAAAGAGAGAGAATTATAGACAGATTGGGCAAGACAAGGATTGAAAAAGAGAAATATAGAAGGATGGAGTATGATAGGATACTGTATACGGTAAGTTGATATTTTCAAACATAGCACAATATCTGTAAAAAAATAGGCTTGGCCAGCTTTAATAGCATGGCAGTATCTTTGGAAAAATATTAAATAGTAATGCCCTGCCTCCTCCTTTTTTTTTAAAGTCCGGAAGAGAAACACATTATTTTTTTTATTTGGCCTAATGGTATGATATTTGGACGGATATAATACAAGAGATTATGTAATACTTACCATCAGGTCCTTGTGTGTCATCATTTTCTAATTCAGGAGACTCTGTTCTATACTTCTTGGATTTCTTGGATTCTGAAGGAAAAAAATTGCACAAAACTATAAAAGTTAGAACAGGATCACCTCACACTTCCGTATACTGATGCTGATGCTGAAGTTATAACAGAGTATGTTGACATGAGTATGATGAGTTTACACAGAATGCACCAGAGAATTTAGCAAGTTATTAAGTAGATCTATCAACATTCATTAAAACTATATTATTCAATTTCTGCATCCTCACAGTTTTGGCCTTTGCAAGTTGATAACAGCCTTTATAGTTTATATATATATATATAGACCCTATGTATAACTATTTAAAAAAAATTGCAACGAACATGAACCAAAGTTTCATGATACAAAATTATTTAAAAGTTTAACTTCAAATTAAAGGCGTAAATATTCTTAATTTAATGAATGAACGCCCAATCACAAAAACAAGGGATCTATACAATTAGAAGGAAAAGATTCATAAGAAAGAGGAGGAGGAGAAGAATAGTGAAAAGGAGAAATAGAGAGAAGAAGAGAAACGAAAGAGAGAAAGACAAAGGAGGAGGAAGACATGGAAGAGGATCGATCGAGGACGAAGAAGAAGACGAGAGGAACCCAACATGAAATAAATTATGTGGGACTGAGCTGATATCAGTGAATATTTATTTGCCTTATGCACGAAGTAATTTTTCAACAATCTATAGAATTTGTTAATTATTACACAACATAATATTACTCTTGCAAATGTAATTGAAAATATTTACCGCCGTCTTTACGATCTCGCTTGCCCATTGCACTCAGAATTGCTGAAATGTGACAGCGAGTGTGTTCTCGATCTCGATCTTTCTTCAGCGCTCTTTAGATCTTGCGCTTGTTATTATTGCATTGAATCGCGTGTGTATACTACGGTATATGAGATCGAGAGGCAATCATCATTGCGCAATCATACGCAGGGAAAATCATTTTGGATCGCACGTGGAAAATACGAGAAAATGTAAGTCAAATTAACAATACGAATTACAGTTCTTTCATTGTAAATATGGAATGCCAGTAATTGAAAAGTTGTGGTCGGTAAAACCGGTCTTAATCTCAAAATTCCTGTAAAAATGAAACATGCGTCGCAGTATAATTATCTAGAGTCTAGTCGATGCGAACGCTGCCGTCGCAGCTCCGTGGCGCACCCGGCGGAGCCGTGCCCGTGGACGCGATAGAGCTAACGAGGCAATGCGGGGGGCAATGCATGTGCAAGGCCAGGGTCGGCGCCAGTGCAGTGGCCAGTGCAGTGCAGTGTCGGTGTTACTGACAGTTACATTTTGTTCCATTGACACTAGGACTAGACTAGTACTAGTAGTAGGGTAGGCTGCATAATCAGTCCTTTATTGGTTAGACTTTAGAGGCCTCTACAACATAATCATTCATCTTATTGTGTTTATTCCTTATAGCAAAATGAGTTCTGGGAGGAGCCAGAATGGTTCACGTCGGCGGCCGATGCACATGCAGCAGAACTTGAGGAGAGCACGCAAAGCAATGAAGAAGATGGTCCAGTTTGCTGAGGATGATCCACAAGACAACGAAGGGGTCTTGCCGTCAGATGGGAGGAGCTTTAAAAAACTGAAAGGAGCGAAGCCGAGAAAACAGAGGAGGAAAGAAATGAGAATAATGAAGAAAGCCCAAAAACATGCCTTTTTGTCAGGAAAAGTAAGAGTGCTGGGTGTTTGTATAGTAAAATCATTGATTGTACAGGTCTACAGGTTTTAAATCATAGAAATGTAGAATGTTCTTTTCAATTTCACTAGGTCATCAATGAAAAAAATAGTATTCTTTTTTTATAAATGAGAATGTAAAAGTGTGCTCCCGTTTTATACTGTGTATGGAATGTGAGAATGAACTGAGTGCAGTGTGGAAATGAAATCATATAGGCTTTGTGAATGGTTATGTTTCCTTGTAACTCACATCTATAATGTGCGTGTCACATGTCTTCAGCCTAGTACCATGAGGCTTAATTTAATAAAAGATTGCAACATTCAGAGTTTACAAAATCTAGAAATAAAAGAAAGTTTTAGTTTTTATAATTATAAAGAAAGTCTCAGTTACCAATTCTGAAAGAATGAAATCACCCATTCTAAAAGGTTCTGAATTTACCAATTCTGGAAGATAATTGGCCCGTTTACATATTTTTAAATTGTACTCACTTTTTTTGCTACTAGAACCTGAATGAAATCAGTGGGGAGAAGAAGGAGTCGACCAAGAAAACAAAGTCACAGAAGAAAGTCACTTCACAGGATTCAAAGACAGCTGAGAAGAAGGCGAAAAGAGAAGAGAAAATAAAGATGGTACGTGTAATAACATCAGAAGAATAGAACATTGTACATACATGTAGGACGAAACTAAATACAATTTTTGTTTTAATGTTTAAAGAGACAAAACATAAAACTGGCCCCTGTTTTATGCTCTTATCCCATTATAATAATAATAATGATAATATAATAATAATAATATCATATCTATTGCGTACTTTCTGATTTACAATTCAAGGTGCTACAATGTAATTTAATAATTAATTGGTAAATCAGTGCGAATGCAGTATTGCAATCAATAATTGTTGTGTGGACATCCTACATTATGTGTTTTCATGTCAATGTTGTTCATAAACATTGGTTTGATTTGATGGTTTCTTTTAAATTAAGTGACTGCTAGGAAAGCATGGGTAAGCTTGTAAGTAGGCCCAAGCAACTAGCGTCTCAACGGCTTTAAGTCCTTTCTGAGGGACTTGGTAATGAGGATAAATGCCTTACCAAAGTGTTCTAGCACGTATCGACTTGGTTTAAAACCCAGGACCGAGACCACTGCTCTACTACAGAGCCATCGTGTCGTATTACACACAAAACAAACTATGAGGGTACATGTAGATTGGTCTTTCTCTTTCTCTTGATGTAGGAGAAAGAAGAGCAGAGAAAGCGTGAGCTCTTGGCAGCTAACGAGGAAGAGGAAAAAAACATCAGACGTTTGGAGAAAGGCCTTAACTTCAGGAAGAAGAGGAAGACAAAAGAGAAGATAACTCCAACAGCATTCAAGGAGGATGGCCTCGATTGTATCCTTTCATTTTATTCTCTTCACATTGCATGGATATTGTTAGTGTGTATGGAGAGATTGCAAAGTTTCCCCCTTTGCTCATAATCATAACATTGAGTTTTAAACTGTTAAAGGTTGTTTTCGACAATGCCATGTTTTAGCTAATTTTTTTTTTTATTTAGCTTATATGATTAGCAAAAGTCGAGGAGCGTTTTTGCAGGTACAGGACATATTAATATTCAGAATAAATAATTCCTCCTTCTTCCACTGATTTACATGAATATAGGCCTCATAATCCAAGGGTAAAATAAATACACTTTCATTCCTATCTAAGCCACTTCTCCCACTATCACACTCATATCAAGTGTCATGTTTAGCAACATCTACCTTTTTAAAATCACTTTATACCATTTGAAGCAGAATTATATGAAAAGTAAAGTTTCCACTTGTCCACCACACAGCCTCTGATTGCATTCTAACTATCACCTTTTTTTATTCTTTCTCTCATTGACTTTCTATCTTTACATCTGTTCTCTCCTTATCATCCTCTCTTCTCACCTTGCTTCTCTCTTTCTAATGAACCTAATTTATCTATTTTCTCCACCTAGTATTCCATCGTAGAGCTATATTTTGAAATGTAATTTATTTGCTTTCATCAAAAGGCGTCCTTGTAAGCTATTGCTTAGAGCCGTCAATGTATGTTGTGTAAGTTGGGCCTCAGCACACATTGCTCTGTTAAGCTAGCACACAGCTGAACCTGTGTTGGCCTAACACTTTCCACCATTTAGATTCCTTAGAACTTTTTAAATGTTTATCATACTGAAAGAGGTGAAATATTTTCTGTTGCAAACAGTGGGAGCCATTTTCATAATAATGACTGTACTATTTCTCTCCTGCATATGGAGTAGCAAATATAAATGAATGACCTTAACATATTACCACTACAGATTTACTGGATATTGTGAATCCTAAACTCTTAGAAGCAGCAATGGATGATGAGTTCATGGACTTTGGAAAGAATACAGAAGATAGTGAAGGGGATGAGGAGGATAGTGAGAATGATGGATTAGAGGAGGATGGTGATGGTTTAGAAGACGATACGCTGGAGGATGGTCTACAAGAGGACAATAAAGAGAGGATTGCTAAGAGGAAATCTTCTGATCAGCAATTGATATCTAGAAAGAAGTCAAGACTTTCAGATGAAGATGATGATGAGCTGGACTCAGATGAAGATGGAAGTGGAATGGAAGAAAATGACTTTGATAGTGGTGATGATGATGATGATGACGGGGAGGAGGATGAGGAAGAGGAGGAGGAGGAAGACATTAATGATTCAGATGAAGAAGATATGAGAAAGACAATGTCAATCAAGATGGATCCCTACGGTAATGTGATCGGCGAGAAGAAACCTGAGAAGACATTATCCTACATTCCTCCTCATAAACGAGCGGAGATGATGGGACAATCAGTGGATGCTGAGAAACAAGCTAAGATGGATCGATTGAGGAAACAACTCAAAGGAGCAATAAATAGGTATGATAATCAGTTCATGATAGTAATAATAGCCATATTGGATATCTTTGGAGGGCACACATCAACCACACAAAGCACTCCAATATCATCCTGGCTCTGGATTTTTGTGCTCACAGCATTCAAGGAATTCCTACCGGTACCCATTTATTACCTGGGTGGAGTGTGGCAAATGTAGATTAATGTCTTGCCAAAGGACACTAGTTCAGTGCTTGGGCTTGAAGCCAGGACCTTTGCATCTCAAGTCAAGTGTTTAAACCACCCAACCACAGCACTTGTATGACCAACGCACACCCCTTCATATGTTTTGACTGGATTTCAAAGTGCACTGGGATATGGAATATTAAGAATTTTAATTCCTCCGGATTACATTAGTATCATTACATCCCTGAAAAGTTATCTGTATAGTCACTTTTGAAATTGAAGGTCGTTTGTGAGCTTAGTCCCATTCCCATTAGGTATAATGTCTGATCAGCAGCAAATTGTAGTGATATCGTATCAGTCTGGCTATCGGCTGGTAGCAGCTGTTTCTTTTGCTTTGACTGCAGTGCTAGTGCTAGACAAAAAATAGGCTGTAATTTCCTATATTTATATTATTTTTTGAGACCTTGGTTTGATACAATTTACTTTTTTTTGTAATACCATTTAATCTTTGTATTTTACAAACCAGTCATAGCCTGGTCGTAAGGTGTATGATGGCCTTCACATTCACATATGGAGGTTGTATCAATATGAGCTAGAAGAACAACATGTTTCTAACAATAAACCAATTTGTTTTGAGGTCAAGTACAAGTTGATGACTGGTTGATGAGATTCTAGAATGATTCTCAACATTTGTTGTACATTTATACAGGTTGAGTGAAAGCAATGCCTTGTCCATCTCCAACCAAATAGAGGAGCTTTATCACACAAACAGCCGCAATGGTAAGTGTTTGTTTGTGGAAACTAACATGCTCAAGATTTAAAGCTTTGATTTTATTTGTCAAGTACAATGTACATTTAAATCATGAAATGGTCTATTGGTTTTAACATTTGAAAATATATTCATAGGTCATAGCTTAAACTAACAATTATTTTTCATGTTTTCCTAAACTTAAAGGAAAATCATGAACAATTATTTGTGAGCTTTTTCATACTTGTTATGTTACTGTGGGAGAATATTGTAGAAAATGTGACCTCTGATAAAGATGGTTCTTCAAATGCCCTGCTATAGATTCTAAATATGACAAAAATTTCTTAAGTGTGTATACCACACTTTAGAGGCATGTATGTTTCTGTAGTCAAATGTACCCTTTATTGTGTACAGTGCATGTGAATTTAAGCAAAAATGAGCCAATTTCTTTTCATTATGATGATTCAAAAACCTCAAGCCACAATGATTCTGGCTATTGAAATTATTTATAACAGGTGAATTAAATAGTTGTATTGACGCACTTCACAAAGACCTTCCGGTATGCATTAAAATTTGGATACATTACAAAAATGGCCAATTGAAATAAGTACGCTAACAATTACTATTTATCTGGACAGATATGAATGAGAGTTTGAGCAGACTGATCCAGGATGCATGTATCAGTTACAGCATGGCATCAGACAGACTGGTTATGGAACATGTTTTTCTGATTGCTATCCTACACTCCGTCATCGGCAGTGAAGTTGGTAAGTATCAGTAATTCAGTACCTATTCTATGCAAATGTGTTTGCGTGCATCAACTAGTCTACCCCGCAAGTTGAGATTCACAACAATTAAAATAAATGTTATCACTTCTCATTTACCATCTCTTTAAAGGCTTGCTCAGATATTAGGCAGCAAATCTGAGCCGTTTTTTTATGATGACGTAAAATGTAATTTGCTTCACATTTTCTGTATCTTATAACACAGAGCTCAGTGAATACCTGCAAGGCCTTTGAAGGTGCTATTCATTTACACATCATTTTCCCCACCATATCTGAACAAGCCTTTATGTCACATTATTAGTACAGCATTCTGATCTTAACTCCTGTTTCTGCATGCACTTCAAATTCCAGGCGTCAGGATAATTTGCATTCGGGGGTTTGGTCTCCAGCCCAAAATGTTCAAGTTAAATTTGGGTTCACGAAAACCTGTCATAGTCCAGGCCTAGTTGAAAGCTTGCTGAACAATTTCATCTGGATGGAATTAGAAAAACGGTTATGATGCAACCAGAGTTACTTCTGTGTGATAGCTTCGGTGTCCAAATTCAGACACCTTCACCACACGTGTACTGATATTGAAATTGAAAGCAGTTTGTGCTTGATTATGACAATTATTCTCATGTTTTAGGTGCCCATGTTCTGCAGTCCATAGCGGCTCGGTTTGATAGGGTTCATTCTGATGATGGTAACTATGGTGATAGCAAGGAAATAGACAACATCATTATGCTCTTTATTCATCTTTATAACTTTCAGGTAAGGAGGATATAACACTTTATTTGCTCTGTATGATACTGTTTTCAATCATAAAGTGAAAGATGTCCATATTTTTCTACTTTTGGATACACATGTTGGTGGAGAACGCACCTCTTGCAATTAAATGCCTTTCTGAGAAATCTTACATATATATATACCGTAATGGTGTATAAACCGCCCTCGTGTATTAACCGCACCCCTCTTTTTCGCCCTTAAAAAAAGAAGAAAAAAAAGACAGGTCCGTGTTAAAAAACCCACGCGGGAAGGCCTTTCATTTAACTGCGAGGTGCAGCTGAATGTGAAAGATCATTAATGTAAATTTAAAAAAACAGTAGAGGACCTAGGATAGAACCTTGTGGTACGCCATGTAATAGAAGACAAATTGGAGGAATTATTATTATAAACTACATATTGATATCTATCAGAAAGATTACTTTCAAACCAAGATGACAGACAAATTTGAGTGTTGTTCTAGTTTCCGAGTGGTGACTCAACACACCGATTACTGAGCTGGTGGACATTGCCAGGCATAGCGCCAGGTGGAGGGGAATAAATCGTAACATTAATTATTTTTTTTTTGGGTGTTCCGTGTATAAACCGCACCCCGACTTTGAATTTTTTTCGGCGGCAAAAAAGTGCGGTTTATACACCATTAATTACGGTATGTTGAATTTAAGTTGGTTTTAATAGAAGCACAAAAATGAGAGAAACAGATCAGTGAAAGTTTGAGCACAAACCAAATTGAAATTAATTTGTTAAGGTGCGATCACAATGTACAAGTTCAGATTGAACGGAACAATGTGTTATTTTATTCATCAGATTGTCCATTGTGTGCTGATATATGACCTGATCAAGAAACTTGCTGAAAGCTTCACGGAGAGACACATCGAAATGCTTCTACAAATCTTGAAAAGTAAGTTCTTCTGAAATTAATTTGGTAACATTGCAAACAGAATAGAAAAGTCTGTCCTGCTGATTCTGATTCTACTTATATCTGATCTAGAATTCTACCAAAGGCGGAATTGTGTTTGTAAATAAGTGTTGTATTAAATTTTGTTTGTTTTTCTGTACTAATGCTATCTATAGTCTGGTCATGCCTTCCTCTCATTTAATGGGCACTCATTTCTAGCTTTGTTATAGATGTGCTTGCCTATAGTCTTTAAGTTAAACTTGCATTCTGGTAATAGTGGAAAATAGATTCTCATAAATTAACATTCACTAAATATTCAAGATTATTAAGCAAATTAATTATTTAAAAAAATACATAGTAGCCGAGTAGCTGAGTTGTGCATGCAATTTGCACTTTGGCTATTGAGATACAATTATTCATAACAGGTGTATGAAACAATTTGTATATAGGCACTTCACAAAGACGTGTTCATTAAAGTTGGTTACTTTACAAAAATGGCCTATTATTTATCATCCAGATGATGTTTTTATTTCTTTGAATGAGCAAATCTTAGATAAACCAAAGAAAGTTGGTTCAATCACATTGCATGGAAAGCAAGTGTTATCCATACCAGGTTGGGAGGACTAGCTCAATTTCCTTTTTATTTACTCCCTGCTCAATAGCTATTCATGATTTTCTATTGTATTGATTGGTTGACATCATTTACATGCAATATTTTGTTTATTTAGCCCAGCTTTCTTTTTGTGTGTAGGAGTGTTAATGTATCGTGTGTAAATGAGGCTTATATGCCATCATTCAGACTTGTATTATTTGTTTGTTTGTTTGTTTGTATATTAGGTGCAGGAGCCACACTCAGAAAAGATGACCCATCATCCCTCAAGGATATCATCCTTCTCATTCAGAATAACGCCAATCAGTGTCCAACTGAACTCAAACAACAGTATGTGACCTCAAATATAATTTTATTCATTTTTTTTTAAATTATTATTTTGTTATTTACTTATTTTGTTGTTTGTTGTTGTTGTTGTTGTTTTTTTTTGGGGGGGGGGGATTTTTCAAGTTATCCTAGGGGGCGTTTCACAAAGCTGTGCATAAAGTTATGCATGACTTTACGATTGACTTGAATATGAAGAGCTAAATGGGATTCTCAAATCCTTTTTATTGCAGAAGCTTAGGTTAAAATATGCAGTTGTAGATTAACCTTGTCATTATCAACAAAACATTTTAATGCAAAGTGTATTTTGGGCTACAATTTAATAGAGATTAGAGATTATGGGAAGTACAGTCACACTTTGGGTATCCCATTTGGCTCTTTATATTCAAGTCATTCGAAAAGTCATGCGTAACTTTGGCTCTTCATATTCAAGTCATTTGTAAAGTCATTCGTAACTTTAAGCACAGCTTTATGAAACACCCCCCAGGACTGATCCAAAAGTCATTGTCAGAAGCACTATCCTTTTATTTTTTTATTTGAATGGAAAAGTTTTTTTTTAACTGCTGCATGTGTACCAAAAGACCAAAAGAATGTTGAATATGTGGAACTAGCTAAAAATGAAATGTGTGGCAGAGGAGAATAGCTTCCTAAAAATCCTTACAAAATAATATATTTGTGTTATAGATAACAAAGCATGTTTATTAGATAATGCCATGCACAGTAGTGAAGACTCATTAAGAACATTTTATAATTTGGATGGTTGTAATCTCCATACCCTCTGTACACAGGTCTCGAGTTAAGTTCATGCTGGAAACGATCGGTGCATTACGTAACAACAACCTACGCAGGATTCCTAACTATGACCCTACAAACCTTGATAGACTGAGAAAACTACATCGGAGCATCATCAAAGACAGAGGTACGTTGGGAGCCCAACAAATTTGATGGCAAAATTTCACTTGAATTGTATCATAATGTGAAAGAGGATGTCATTTAAGGCACATTTCTGCAAGGATTTCTAAAACAAATGTGTTTGAAGTCGAATATTGATGATAGAATACAAAATTTAGGTTTTCTGCATACCACAGAAAACCCAAATTAGGTTTGTTTTAACAGTATTTGTCTTCAAACACATCTTTGGGGTGGAAATCTTTGCAGAAGTGTGTCTTAAATGGCATCCTTTTTCACATTATGATACAATTTAATTGAAATTTTGCCATCAAATTTTTGGCGAATTTGTGGCACCCAACAATTTGGAGGGGCTTTAACCCTTACTGTACTGGGCTATTTTGAGCACCCTCTGACTGGGGGGGGGCCTGGGAGGCCCCCCCCTATGATCTCGGCCGTCGATTGTCCGATGAACACGAAAATTTGCATGTTTGTATATATCTACGTAAGGAACAAGATGGTATAATTAGTTTTTTCTGAATATGCAAATTTTTGTCGTTAGCCTAATTAATTATGCAAAATGCGCTAATTTTATGCGTTTTACAGAAAACGTGTCAAACTCCACTTTTTGAATGTGATAACTCATTATTCATATGAAACTTCTTTTTTAACACAAAAAAGTTATTTTAATTTAATTAATAATGATAATTTATGCAAATTTTGATGCGATTTTTATTTTTTTTTTTTTTTTTTGATGACATGCGCATACTAATTGTTATGTAACGCCTTACAGGTATATCCGATTTCGACGAAAATGGTATCAAAATGTGCGTAAGACTTGAGGGAAAAAAGTCATGAAACGACAATTCAAAATTCCAAGCGGTTGCGGCGCAATCTCCGAAAATGTCGAGGGGGGGGCCTCCCAGGCCCCCCCCCAGTACAGTAAGGGTTAAATTGCTTTAAAAGAAAGAAGAAATTCAGAAAAAATACATTGTAGGAAACCTGAATGAAATTTGTTAAAGATTAAAAGACGGTTATCAATTGAAAATGACAATCGTTTTTAAATTGCTGTAAGCATAGAGATTTTAAATTTTGGTATCGGAAGAGCGACTGTGATGTACATGTAGTGGCGGACAACTCTCCCATTTGTTCCAGTATACTGAATCATGCAGAGGTGAATTTGTTACTTGGATTATGCTTGTGTTAAACAACATATCTAGTGAGATTCATGATAATAGATCTATTGACTCGATCTATCTCCCTGAACTTATTTAATTGTTATTCAGTGTGTTAAAGCCTTTCTGCACTAGTTTGGCCAGGGGAATTATACCTCCCTGCAAAGTCATTGACAGGTAGTTATCTCATCAAATTAGCTCTCAATTAGAAGAAAGGGACCATGGGGACCAATGATCACCAATTAGGCATTGTTTGCTATACCGTGTGAGTCAAAAAAAAGTTTACACCTAGAAAATTGCTAATTATTTTTAAAATTATCTATGAACAGTAAATTATTATACATCTTATGAAAGAGTGTTTTATCCCAAATCATTTAGTACCATTTTTGTGTGATATGTGTTCACGCTTGGATGAACAAGAGGCATTGTTTGCGAGAGTGCAAAAATTGACTTGCGCCAAAGTGATGCTTTCAGTATGTATTATGTTGGGATTAGCGGAGTGAGAGAATGGATTGAATGTATCAAATGAATTGCATTGCATATCTTTTTTGCAAAGGGCAAAGTCACATACACCCACACACACGCGCACAAATGTTCGTAGTTATTTTATATTCGATATTTGATATGTGTGGCATGATTAATTTTGTTAGGGGATCTGCAAAGACCGAATTAATACCCAAATCCCAATTGTTTTATTCAAACATCACGTAGGCAACTTTGGCGCAATTCGACTTTTGCACTCTCGCAAACAATGTCTCCTGTTCATCTAAGCGTGAACACATATCACACAAAAATGGTACCAAATGATTTGGGATAAAACACTCTTTCATAAGACATATAACAGTTTAATGTTCATCGATGATTTTTTTAATAATTAGCAATTTTCTAGGTGTAAACTTTTTTTTGACTCACACTGTATAGAGGGCACAAGTAGCTATAAGTAGTGCAGTGGAGCTTTAAATGATATAACTATGTATATTGCAGGTGGCGATGACTCTACGCTTCGCATCTCGCTCGCCGATCTCATCTTGGCCGATGAAAGAGGTCGCTGGTGGATTGTAGGATCGGCTTGGAGCGGTCATGGCCCTAAACAGAACGTCAGGTAACTAGAGCTTTCATATCGTGTATCATTCATTTCTACCTTGAAGTGAATATTATTACCTGAAAGAAGTTTATGATATCACAGTGTTTAGGCCTCTGACATGTACAAAGGTAATACAAAAACTGGACGTAGCAAAGACTTTGAATTCACATACCGAGATGTGCATTACATTTTAGCTGCAACTATGCAATATTTTCACTATTGTGAAAATAGCAGCATCCATATCATTACCTGCCCAGTTCTAAGCTTTAAGTGTTACAAATTCTAGGCCTTTGAATTGATTTTTCAACCTGTTTCACATTTTTGAATTTATGTTAGATGGGCCAATGAAGGAAAAGGGTTTTTGTTGTTCTTTCAAGTTCTTTTTCTTTTTCATTCAAAAAAATGTTTGCTTGCAAAGTTAGTGAGATAGGAGAAGGTTGGACCTTGTGACGGTTAGAAGTAATGCATGAGGTAAATGTGGAAAGATATATTTCTATATCAATACAGCAATATTTGTCTTGCATTTCAGTTAACTCATGAAAAGTACTTTAAAGCCTATCTGTACTAGTTTGGCCAGGAGGGATTAGACCGCCCTGCATGATCACTGACAGGTGGTTATCTCATCAAATCAGCTCTCAATTAACCTAAAAAGAAGGGGACCATGGGGGACCAACAGTCACCGCTTAGGCATTGTTTGCTATATAGAGGGCGCAAGTAGCTAAAGTAGTGCAGTGGGGCTTTAAAGCCAGTATGATGCTAAGGCCAACAAATGTAAATGCAAATAATCATGTTACAGTCATGTGAGTGTTTGAATTACACCAATGAGCTTACTGTACATCTATCTATTCCTATCTTCAGTGACCAATCTTCAGGAGGGCAGCCGGATCAGATGATCGGCAAGAACCTAGAAAGTAGTCACAAGATTAGCGAGTTGTCACGGCAACAGAGAATGAATACAGACATCAGACGAACTATCTTCAGTATCATCATGACTGGGGAGGTATGTATTTGTAAGGATTGATTTCATCCTAAACAGGCTAGGTCATTTTTGCTGGCTTCTAATCCAGAAAGGGGCAGATCTTGGCCTGGGCCCTGTTTCATAAAACTTGTTATCAATAACAAGTCTCAATAACTGTTATAAGTTACTGAAATCAGGGCATTTGGTTGGCTGAGAGCAAATTTATCATAGAAATTTAGGATTTTGTTATTGATAACAAGTTTTATGAAGCAGGGCCTATTCTTGGCTATGAAGTGGTAGGAAACGTTAAATGTTAAAGTAGCATAGAGATGGAGCGTGTGATAATGAATATTCCTGTGGAGATTCCTATCTATATCCCAAACTGATTTTCAATCATTGCTGATTAGTCATTCATATATTCAAGTATAAACAGATCTGCATTGTGTGCAATATATATGGGGCATATCCATTTTGGTAACTTCTAGTAACTTCTGCTGCTGTGCAGATCCTGATGGTTACAATTTTAAATGCATTTTGTTTCTAAAGATGTATAGGACTAGGTTATATAGTAATAGAAGGTCACAGTGCAAAAAAAGTATTCACATAAGGTGTCGTGGTCAAGTGGATTCGTCACTAGACTATGTATCACATAGTTTGCGGTTTGCCACACTCAACCCAGTTGAGGTAAATGAATACCTGGCAGGAAAAATTCCTTAAAATGCTGAAGCGCCGTCATGGCAGCCATGCAAAAGCCAGGTAATAATTTTTGAGCACCAAGAGTGTCATGTCTGACAAACATGAGTGCTGTAGAACCCATTATATACCTCACTTAAGAAATCCAGCCATATGATTGGTCGAAATTGCATTCATAAACTTTAACTATTCCTGTAAAATTCCTGGTAAAATTCCAAACCCATGTAATAGTTCTAAAATAATAGTTCTAAAATCCCAGTTACCATGGTTACCGGGAAAATAGTTCAGTCTTGGTGAAATACCCATAGGTTCACATGTTAAAAACTGGTCTGAGCGATCGAGGATACCGTAAGTGTGCAAAGAATTGGTCGGTAATTTCAATACAATTGAATCTCGATCGATCTTACCGACAATTTTATCTTGCATTGTTGACATAAAGACGAAAATAAACTTCCAAAAACAACATCTGCCTATCTTGATCTAAGTTCGTGCCAATGCATTGCAAAAATAAAAGAAGGGCCCGTTTAACGGAGCTGCCGCGAAGCATCTAGCACGCGAAGTCGCCGTTTTCAATCCATTTCAATGTATAAATCAGAGAAAACTGCATAGTATGACAACAGTGCGGGATGGCCGAGCAGTTAAAGGCGGTGATTTTAGTCTTATCAACATTTGTACGCAAGAGATCGAATCCCATCTTCGACAAAAGTATTTTATTTTTTTTATTTTTTAGTCTACTCTCAAAGATACACTCATAAAAAAACAACCGTGCAGATGAACTAGATAAAGGCCGAGGTGGTGTCATAAGTTGACTCTTTTTTTTTGGCATATAAAAGTAGTAATGACTGCTTTAATATTCGAGAAATAGTTGTTTTTATACGCTCTCGGGAAGGTTACATTAATACTATACTATTATTATTATTATTTGGAGAAAAAAATTCTCTCAAGTTTCAGGGCAAGCAGGGTGGAGGCGATATGGGATTATTTGGTTGTGTTTGATACAAATACACAGATATTTTGAATACTGTTAAACCAGAAACTTTTACAACATTAAAAACTTTAACGAATGGCGGACATTCAGTCTTGCATCAGTTGTAATTCAATCATTTTTTTGCTTGAATCTTCCGAATTGAATCTGAACCACTTGCAAAATTCACAAATACTTAGAGTAATGTTTAAATGAATTTTGGTTGTGTTTTGTAGGATTACACAGATGCTTTTGAGAAACTGGTGAGGCTTGGACAGAAAGGAGGGCGTGACCGGGAAGTAGTTCATGTGACCCTGGATTGTTGTCAGCAGGAGCGTTCTTACAATCCTTACTATGCCTACGTCAGCGATAAACTATGCCAGTTTGACAGGAAATTTAGGGTAAGATTTTCTCTGTCCGTGGCTTCTAGTTCGATTCTCTGTTGGTATTCCAAATCAACATTAGAAAGGCAGTGAAGTGATCTGCATTTGTTTCCGCATTGTTTGAAGCAGGAAACAGTTTACTTGTGTAAAGGATCATCTTGAATAATTAGAACAGAGGTCACGGGTTCGAAACCAAGTCAATGCACTTGTGTCTTTTGGTAAGGCATTTATCCTCATTTACCCAAGTTCCTCAGAGAGGACTTAAAGCTGTTGGTCTCTTGGTTGTTTTCAAGCGTGTACATGCTTTTTTACCAGTTAAGTAAAACAATCATCAAACATCAAATTAGCAAAGTGGAGTAAAGACAATGACATGAAATTTAATGTCACAAAGAGCATGTCAATTTTATGTTTGCAATTTAACCAAAATTACCATCAGCACTCAATAATGAATCTCTGAAAGCAACTGAATCTCAGAAAATACTGGGCATGCATTTACAATCCGATTTCAAGTGAAGTGGTATGGGGTGCATGAATGCGTAAAAATGTAAAAACATGTTTCAATACATATATGCTAAGACAATGGATGTATGTGCACAGCCCTTGGATAATGCTTGGTTAAGGACAAAATAGTTTTTACTCCCTGTGTTTACTGTTGAAGTTCATACATACAAACAAAACCTCACAATGCAATGGTGAAAATTAAGGTTCTACATTTCATACAATCAAATGATATTTATGAATGGCTTTCCTTTCATGAGATACAAAAGTATATCGCACTTGCGTGATCACCTGTCATGCCGACTCATGAAATGTGCTCTTTAGCTCATGGAATATACCTTGTATCCCACCCAAGACTATTCAATAATACAGTTAAATCTGTCTTAGTAGCCACCTTTCTATAAAGGTAATCTGTCTATAGTGTCCACGTATTTTGTCTTGCTCAAAAAAGAAAGGTGTTGTAGAAGCTGTCTAGAAAGGCCACCTGTCTACAGTGGCCACTTTCTCTGTTTCCATCTGGTGGCCTTTGTAGACAGATTCAATTGCAAATAATTATACATTGTTATTTAATTTGGTTAGTTTTACCTGACTGCTAAAAAGGTATGTGAGGGACTTGGTATTGAGGATTAATGCCTTACTAGCACATTGACTTTATTTCGAACCTGGGACCTCCGGATTACAAAACAACTTCTCTACCACTGAGCCATCGTGCCTCCCTTAGTTTAATAATAAAGTCCTTGTTGTCTTGAATCTTCTTTCCTACAGATGGCATTCCAGTTTGCTTTATGGGACAAGATTCGTATGCTGGAAGAATTGAGTCCTTCCGCCTCAAGAAACCTAGCACTCCTTCTCTCTCATCTCATATCATGTAAAGCTCTTCCTCTCTCAGTAATAAAGGTTTGTACTCCTATTTTTGTCATTTTATTTTGTATTTCTTTGATAAAACTCCTCATGTTTTAGTTTGTTTATTGTTTTTTATTTCACATATGTTTCACACTTTGCAATGAGATCACAAAAAGTAAATTGTATCAATAAACGTGGATTCTATTAACAGAGACAAAAATTGAAGGTGGATATCTCATATCTCATATCTGTATACCGTAAATCTCCGTGTAAAAGACGCACCTTTTTCCGCCCAAAAAGAAAATTGAAAGTCCGGGGAGCATCTTATAGGCTTACACAGGTACAAACAAAATAAAAATTAAAGTGTTGATTTATATCTCTCCACCTGCACTGTGCCTGGCAATGTCTCCCAGCTCATTTATACAAGGTGTTGACTCACTACTCGGAAACTATAACAACACTACCTGTATGGCATTGTTTATGTAGATATGTGTGAATGATCGTTGCAAAGAAAATTTTAAGGAAGAATCTTGCCATTGAATATGCGTAGGGTATGATTTCATCCCAAATCCATGTTTTTCTCTTCTAGATTGTGGAGTTTGCAGACATGAACAAGCACACTGTGAGATTCCTGAATAGTCTTCTAACAGACTTACTTCTAGAGAAACCGGACAATGCCATCACGTCTATCTTTGGAGGAGTTGCCACGGTGGCCAAGCTAAGAGTCTTGAGAGAAGGGCTGGGACTCTTCATGCATCACTTCTTGTTGAATACAAACAGGAAGGTGAAAGGAGGAGAGGAGGTGAAGGAGAAGTTGAAGAAGAAAATATTGATTGCAGAAAGTGCTATGCAAGGAGAAGAAGGACCAGTCAAATTATAAGCTGGTTTCATGTACATTCAGTCTAACCCGGCCAGACTCAGTGGCAGACTTTGGCAGTATGCATGACACATGTTGTATCTTGACGTTCAGTAAAGACGCTGTGATGTTTAAGTCACAGAGAAGTTATGGAGAAGTTAAAGAAGAAAATCTTTACTGCAGAATATGCTATGCTAGGAGAAGACGGGCCAGTCAAATTGTAAGCTGGTTTGACATACATTCAGTCTAACCTGCTAGCCTTCCCGGTAGACTTCAGCAGTATGCATCACAAATGTGTATATTGACATTCAGTCAAGATGGTGTGATGTTTGAATCCTTGCTCAATGTTTAAAGACGTATAAAAGTGGGCTCTAATGGGGAATTCAACACCGTTCGGGTGTTTACCCAATAACATGCATTGTCAATCACAAGGATTAGTCTTCAGTTTTAAGACCAACAGCCTTATGTAATGCCTTGCATTCCCCCATATCATCTCACTTTTCTCTCACCTGAAGACTCTCTAAGAGACTAGGGGGTATTTCTTGATACGCCTACGGGTCCGCGGTGTGTAGAATGGACACAAATTAATGGTATTTCCTAAAGGCCGGTGTCATTGAAATACCGCTTTGTGCACATGAAAACTGACGACCCCATAGCTTCAAGTCCCAAGACATGATTTGTATCTACAGATGGTTCTCGCAACACGCGAGTAGTGAAAGGTTACAAAAGTAGGATTTATTCCTTTAAATAAAACACTGCAAGATGAAAGGTCAGATTATAGCAAGTTTCTATCTCAAGAATCTCACCAATTCTCCCTCCCTTCCCATATATGATATGAATGTAATAAATCATGAATCCAGTAGTGTGCTTTTAGGAATGATGGTATACAAATATTGCATGCTACGGCATTCAATATAACAAAATATATGAACCAACAAATTCAGATTGTCCCAAATGATGTTACATTTCTGAATTCTGAATTTTGAGGTAAATGTACGCTGTATGTTATATTGAACAATGAAATTCATGCATTATTTGTTGTATAATGTTAAGGTCATTTGCAATCTCATTCTTTGCTCCTTTGGAGTATTTCAAGACCCTCTAGATTACCTGCCTTGTGTGCCACTAAGGGCAGGGAAGAGAGGTGCGCAGTCTTATTTACTTTTGTGCCAAAAAGGTTGTCATTTGCAGGCTTGTGCACATATGACAAAATGTTGAGGACGTCACTGTAAGCTTATGCTTAAGGCGACCCCTTTTCTGTATTTAAAATGTCATTATCATACATGTTAAGTACATGTAAAGTTATAAGGTTGTAAATGTAAATATGTCGATGTATATGGAATAAATAAACATTAAATCATATCAGTCAGGTGTCACGTGACATTCTTTCAGCCAATAATACACATGTAGACGTAAAATAACCACCACCACCTTCACCATCAACACCACCACCACAACCATCTCCATTATCTTTATCATTTCATCACTACCCATGAGTACCTTGCCAGGACCTCACTCAGGATATATTGCATCAATTTCATTCTTATTTGCTTTCAGCAATTAAATATATCACTTCCATTGGCGATGGAAATGTTTTCTAATAATGCTACATGTACATGTAGATGTAGTTTTAGTAAATCCAAATATTGTCTGATAATCTGATTAAGGAAACTGAAGAAGATAAACTTTAAGGCTCAAATTCACAAAGGAGGTTTGTCTGTAGACAAACCAAGGTTTGTCGACGAACCTCCTTTTGTTTCGCCAAACCTCCTTTTGTTCTTTACAAACCAGGTTTGTAAAAAACGCGTCATATGACATACGAAAACCAAGGTTTGTCGACAAACCTCCTTTGTGAATTCGGGCCTAAAAGTTTGTATACTGGATTTGAAGTAAATGACCGTCTTGATAAATATGATCACAATGATAACTTGATACGACTGTACAGGGCCTTTCATGATCACACACACACATATTATCGCACGACACAAAATGCACATATGATAGGATGACACAAAACACACATTTTCTTGTATGAATTTTCCTTTTTTATTTCATTAGCATATACATGTATATATATTATACAAGAATTGACAGTAATTAATACACTGTATGACATAAATAAAATACTTTCCTCTCTGTCCCTCTCACCGAATAGAAACAATTCTATGACTATGATAGTAGGCATCAGCTTATATATATATCTGATCCAATAAATGCTATAGCCAACCAGCCAACCCAACTGTTTCATAGATACTTCTCTTTAAAAATAATGAATATATCTGGAATACATCGATGGATCATCAGGATAAATAATCTCAGTTGGAATTAATAAACATGGACATTTCCTGGAATACACTCTCAACTGAATGAATGATTGAATACATGAAATATATGTTACCATATAGGGAAAAATCATTAAAATGTAATTGCTATAGACAAATGATACAAATAAAATAATTGAATACAGGGTATAGATAATGATCTTGATAATGTTTTGCAAGATATGAAGAAAAGAAAAATATATAGCTCCAATATGATCTTTGCTTCCCAACTACACAACCTGTGTAGGTTTTTTCTGTTATATTTTTAAAATGCAAATACGACACATGGGGATTTAGCACATTTTGCACGATTTTTTAATAATGTTATGCATCTGTTTACTTTCTTTAGGGGGGGGGGGGTAAATAAACAGTTTCAGCCTTTGGGCGGCATTGTTTTTAATAAACCAATTTGAATCAATTAAATTTCCCTTTCCTTATTATGATACCTTCTTTAATATTTCATAAATATTGTGATTTGCATGTAAGGTTTACACTTTGATTTTGTCCTTTTAAGCGGGACGAAAATAAAATGCATCAGAAATATGCAAAAATAAAGACTAAAATTAACATTGCAAGTTAAAATGGCATACAAGCTGGATATCAATAAAAAAAAAAATCAATACTACTGGAATTATACCGTAATTTTTTGTCCTTATGGAATTCAAAACAAGAGGAAAATTAATCAACATTAGTTTATACATGAAACATGACTAATTTCTACATGTATGTAGTATGTATAAGATGTCACATGATCTTTTTAATGACATCATATTAAACAAATAATATAGCTTCATTTCATATCAAAATTAAATCTGAAATGGATGCTCGAGCATATTCATTCGTAGTATATAAATATGATTGAAGTGTATTTAAAAAATATAAAATATAAAAGAAAAAGATGTTTAAAAGGCTATTCAAGAATATGCATGTATGATATATTTGAATAATAAAGCTTAATATAATCATTAACATGCATGCCAAAACAATGTCAAAAGCATCTATATAATAAAGGATTAACAATAGTCTATATGTTCTTCAGATAAGTAATACAAAAAAGAAAGAAAAAAAGAGCAGTACTGTTCAGAATTTTGTAACGATATATAGATGAACACTAGAACTTTATCAAATATATCTCAGAAAAGATTTTCTATAAACATACATTACTGATCCGATTACAGTATCATGTGACAGCTTATATCTAATAACACTGAAACACCCATCTATTCCTTGCACATACACTATAACTTGCATTCTGTGGATAAATCTTGTGGATAAACTTCTTATAATTGCAAGATATTTAATCAAGCAGATTGAAAGATTAAGCACCAACTTGTAAACAAAGACACAGAAATGAAATAAGAATGGAGATTTATAGAGTTTGATAAAATATATAAAACAAGAACATCGCTGTATACTTTAAAGCAAAGAAGTTAAAAATATATATATATCTATAATTCTCCAGAAATCTTATGTGTATTTTCATGTAGATTAATTTATATCCACCCAAAGAAATATTTATGACATCTTGAACTACAAACGTCAATTTATGCTTCTTTCATTTTCATGCATAGCGATGACATAATATGGTACAAATGTTCTTGAATTAAAAAATTAAAAAATTCTTTGGGTTTCTTTTCTTGAAACTTATTACATAATTAATATATAATAATTAAAAAAACTTTCAATATGGTTTTGGATTAATACAGTTTTGTTTACCGTATTTTCATTCCTTCAAAAATTCTTATCGGAAGAGACATATTGATGTATAAATGAGCCAGGTAATTCAAATACAAAATACTTTTATCGGCTGCGGCGCTTTCATTTTTGGATGACTTATTTTGGTAAATACATGTATCTAGCACCCAATCACAGAAAGAAAAAGAAATAACATTTTGGTAGAGTACTCACAGTAGACAATAAGGACTAAACTACAAGTAAATTGTGTGTATATTACTTCAAACTCACAGGAATATCTGATGTCCTTTGATGCTATACAATGATTTGAGTGAAGGGCGTTAACTCCAGGGGGTGTTTCACAAAACTTATCAGGGACAAATGACAGCTTTTGTTATATTAAGCTAGCAAAATCCTTGCTTCTGATTGGTTATCAGTAGATTTGTCACTGATTTTTGAAAAAAGGCTTTGTGAAACACCTCTAATTTAAAATATGCTGTAAGTTGTATGACTCTTCTATTAGGATCTCATCTGTTCTTTGCCAAAATCTTTATCAGAAATTTTGTTCATTGCAATTAAAAATGCCTATGATTCTGTGTTATAATAGAAGCTAACCCAGGATGAGATATCCTTTCTTATTGATGCAGACTAGGAAGATAATTTTGTGTCCTGAGCCAAAAATGTAGGCCGGTACTTCAATGTTGTTCAGTTGGTGCATGGCCTAAGAAAAGCAACCTATAGGTATCATTTGAAATCATAGAAATCATACCCATTGGTGATATGAATTCTTCTGGCTGTAAACACTTCATATATTTACATAACCTTTCCAAACTTGAACTTTTTCTAATGCCACTTACTAAACAAAACCTGAAGGGAAATATGGAAACATGACACTTTTGACTAATATTTGCAGGACTCGCATTACGCAAAAAAAAGGCAGACAACCTCCATGTATTTTCATGACACTGGTATCTTATGTACATGTACTGTATACACATTTGCATTGCTGTTATTGCAAATAAACAGAAAACTAACCATGACTACCGTAGTGACTTATGATTATACCAGAGTCATTTATAATTTTTGTGTCTATCTTTATTTAATTTTATATGGAGAAATAGCTGCTACCATAGGCTACTGTACCAGTGCTCACAGCATTCAAGGAATTCCTGTTTGCCGGTACCCATGCAACGCCTGGGTGAAGAGAGGCAAATGTAGATTGACATCTTGCCAAAGGACATTTGTGCTGCTGCAGGACTCGAACTGCAAACCCTGTGATCGTCACTTATTGACATGCTTTGACAAGAATATTTTTGCAAGTTTGACATTTTAAATGACAAATCAAAAGAAATTTAAAACAGGTTATACATCGAGACATGATAATAAATTACAAATAGAAATGATTTCAGGATGTCTTGTTACTTCCATTAAACCTCGTTTCAATAAGCCACCCTGGATTATTAAAAAAAATAAAAATAATACAACATTTAAGGCATTAAATTTGTGAAAGATCTTTGTGGATTAAAAAAAAGAAAAACTACATAAGAAAATTACATAAAAATTGTTGCAAATATACACGGGAAGAGTTCCCCTAGACTTATTGAAAATCAAGGAGATCGCTCATGTAAAAATAAACCTTCATAATAGCTAGCCCACCAACAAGGCATCATGCGAAAAGCACATGTCATGACGAGACATGAATCCACTCACTATCTGTCTCAAAAGGAGTTGCAATTGACTCAAACCAAACAAAAGTCCTTCCTATCTCTTATGTACATACAGTCAACCTGCTTTAGTGATCAGCTGTCTACAAACACCACGTTTTTTCTTTCCCTTGAAACTTGTTTCTCATTGAAACATGTACTAAAGGAACCTGTCTACAAAGACCACTTTTTGTGTTTCCCTTGGGCGGTCGCTATAGACAGGTTTGACTGTAGTTGTGATTGATATAAGTTACGATTGATATCAACTGCAAATAAGGAGCGATTAATTTCAACTGTTTAAAAGACGAGGACCAGTTGTTTATCATAGGCCTTCTCTATGGGGGCTAGCTATTGGTTTACTTTTGATGCAAAATCATGCAATACAAAAAAAAGGCCACATGATCACACTCACTTTGGTCTCCCAGATCAAGGTGCTTAATATATTCATATTAAACTCATACCTGTATCAAATACAGTATCAATGATTTACACTTGATTTCAATCTTTATTTCTATGAGCTCTCGAATCAGCCTCCCTACTATAGTATATCTATAAAGCACCTTAGAGACATCACAGATGTATTAAGCGCTATTTAAAGCGGAATATTATTATTATTATTACTAAAAATCTTTGTCAATGAGACCTCTTTTCCATATTATGACAAGTCTCAATTCCATTTTAGTTAGGATGTTTCATAGCAACATTCTTGATAAATATATATATAATGAATACATCTTATCTGAATAAATTTCATTACCGGTACTTCATTTCTTTTCTTACATTTATCTTCACAAATACATTCAAGATTAATACAAGAACAAACTATCTGCACAAAACGTGCTCAAATTTAAATTCCCAATTAAAAGATTACCGGTAGTGGGAACATTTATGACCTATCCCTCTTTTCACAGTATGAATACTTCATATTTACCTGGTCAAGTCATTTTTTAATACAATGTACTAAAAGAACAGAAAATTTTATGTGGGGTTGTCTTTCTACATCACTATCCTACTCCATAGCCATGGTGATGAATAGAATACAAAGTTACAATCTTTTTGAGCTAGATAAATACACATAGTATGTCATAGACGCAGGGTGGCACAAAGTAGTAGGCCTACAGTATCTCATAGACAGTGTTCAGATACTATTATCTACAACCACCAAACACTTTATGGTCTCACTGCCATCCGATTTTCAAAGAAACTGAAAGGACATCAGTCATCAGATATGTAATCTTTCCATTCTTTAGAATGCATTGTATTAAACTCTTCTAGCCAAAGCACTGGCCAAATGGCTTTAAATCTTAACACAAAATATGTCTTACGTTACTAAGATTCAGAGCCGGTTTGACTTTTATCCTATCAAGGATGTTAGTAATACTTCAACATATTTCATTCATTTCTTTTTTCATTTCAGGAGCTTGATCATGAATATTTTGAATGTTCATATCAATGCTATTCCAAATTCTTCCAAACTCCAATCGCAGTCAGATCGTAAAGTGTGTAGACTTTAAGTTGACTTCATTGATCACATCAATCTTACAAATCTCACCAGAGATTCCTCAATTCACTCGAGTCATTCTTAATCCGATGTATTCACCATGGCAATGTTTAGAGTATCTTTTTTAAAGGCTGGTCCTTAAAGATGTTCATGCATGGGTATATAGTCGTTTGTGACATAACACTGAGCCAACGGGTAAGCTTGATTGTCAAACAAGGTTGTGTTAGAATCTTGTGGATTCCGTTTGGTCGCATCTCAGAGGTAGCGTCTTCACTTCCCCAGCATGAACATCTGTATGGTAGCAAGGAAAGAAAAACACAATATTAAATATATTCTTATCGGTACTTCATTCTTAATCGCTTAATTCGAACTGCTTGGGTAAGGAAATAACTGTCAATTAAGGCCTGTCTACACTACTTGCGCCCTCTATATAGCAAACAATGCCTAAGCGGTACCCGTAGGTCCCCATTATGATCCCCTTTTCCTTATGTTAATTGAGAGCTGATTTGATGAGATAACCACCTGTCAGTGATCATGCAGGGAGGTCAAATCCCTCCTGGCCAAACTAGTGCAGACAGGCTTTAAATGATTTTTGATAACGAAATTCTTATTCCATTTCTTTTTATTTACACATATACATGTATTTCCAAGCAGAGTCGAAGTAGTTAAACAGTCTTTAAAATTGAATTACAAAAGATAAATAACACTCATCGATCTTATCAACAATGCTATTGCAAGGAAATAGAAGCAAAGCACTGCAAACATAGTCACACACTTCTAATTTGTGAAGCAGTTTTGGTTCCTGTTTACTTACCATAGGCAAGCATGTTTAAGAAATGTGACAGGTTAAACTTCAACAATATGCTCAAAAATTAACAGAAGAATGTGAAAAAGGATTATAAACTAAATAAATGGTGCACATTCTCTTACTATATCCTTCTGCTTGTAGAATGGCAAAGCATTGCATCGTTCTACTCAATACAGATGCGCACTACTGCATTACGCATTCATTAACACTGAAATTATTCAAACTTGAAAAAATATGTGCTTATTTGATACAAAACTACTCAAATCTGGTGTTTACGATCCATTGTCATATTTGTAATAGTTGATAAAGAGAGAAATGATAATCTCTATCATGTTGTTTCTTTTAATGAAATAACATAAACAGTAGTCACAAACTTATAAGCAAATTATTAGAAACTTGTTTAATGGCATGCGCATGCATGTTCTAACTACGTTCCGCAGGCAGCTAGCACAGCAATATGAGAGGTTGCATGGGTGATGGGGGGTGGTGTGTATAGCTACTCCACGAGAAAACCATCTTACATCAGGATCTTAGAACCCAAAACAATTTTGAATGCTATTTTGCAATTGACTGCTACTTAAAATGAATTGATTGCACAATCAATTAATTGATAAAACTATGATCAACTGCTAAGCTTTGTATTTACAGGGCCTGAGATGGTGTTTGGGTCTAGGCTACAATCCAATAATGAGCAACATCATCGAACTCCTACAAACTTTATCGCATTGACCTTCAAAAGCCCCCCGCCCCCTCAATTACAAATTATACTCAAAAGAAATTAATACAGAATTTAAAAAAAGTACTAGCAGCAGTAAAAAATTTACGATAGCATTAACAAAATAAAGGCTCAAATAGCTGTGACATGTGCATATCTAAAGAGGTGAATTGTAAGATTGTGATGGGTATCTGCCATATGTTAATATGATTTTATGCAAGTATTCAATTATTGTCGTCTTGAAATACAATTGAAATATTAAACTGAATCAATTACTGCTAAATTGCTGCTAGCTCTCATCACAGATGCCTTACATTTGAGGCTAGAAACCTTAAATTCCAATGCGTTGAACATCATATGCTAAACTTAATTGGCACACAAATTATGGCTGGCCGTGACTGCTGTGTACTTGCTCATTTGTTTTGCTGTAAGTAAAAAGGTACTTTCTAACTCCTTATTGAAGTAATAAAATATTTTTTGTATATTTTACAGTGTGGTATATGATCACATTTTAAGATATGAGATGCTATGACATTGAGATTCAATTCAATCTCGGCAAGCACATGACCAATATGACCAGCTCCCATGCAAACAGACTTCCAAATCTCTGGATAATGCAAATATGAACAATCCCAGATAACATCAAGTTGATTTTGATAAATCCATGCAGAAAAACTCACAAAAACAGGCCTGAGAGAATTTGAGATGAAGCTGATAAAAATGGCAAACCATATCACATTGAACACAAGTTTCTAAAAATTAAGTCATCTAGGAGTCTAGGGTATCACAATATACACATCAAGACCCACGGCCCATAATAAAGATAAAATAACCATTAAAATTTGATATTTCTATAAAAATAAAGGTATTCAAAAGCATGATTTTATACAAAACTAAGGCATTCCGAATTAAATATTTGATGAACTTCAGATTTCTAAAATTAAAAAGGCTGCACAAAAATGTGTTATCTGCATGTCATAAATCAATTTTACGGTTTACCCGTAAGTACCCTAGTGAAAAGTAGCGGCACAAAAAGATGTGTCCGGAGCACAAAATGCATAATAATTTGTGACATCTCATTTGTCATATCTGAATGAAACAGTAGGTTTAATGAAGCCTAATTGAGGTATATAATAGTACATGTTTTTACAAGCTCTATTTAATAACAATGCGCTTCTACATCTATGTGATGAAACTTTGATTTTCTACAAATATGTATTTTAATTGCATTATTTCTGGAAGCATCTTTTCATACCACCACTACATTTTGCTATAAAACTACCTTACAGTAACCACTACATGCATCTATACCATACAACAGAGGACAAATCACCCAAATATACACTATGATAAATTGTAAGCCTGTAATGTGTTAAAAATTTAAAAATCCATGAATTGAGGGTTTAGATGAAAAAATTCTCCCACGTTTAGTCCATGACCATCACCCAAATAAACACTATCATAAATTGTAAGATGTTAGAAAACAGAAATTCCATGAATTGAGGGTCATTACATTGCAAAATTATTTGATGCAAACACACTTTTGGGTACGGTAGTTGACTTTGAATTTGTTTTTCATTCTTTCTTTCTTAGTTATCTTTCAAGAAATACCTATGGATACCAATACTTCATACATGGGATACAAACACCGTAGCAGTGGACATACATGATACATTTATTGACTGGTAAATAGCCCTTTTTTCTTTTCACTATCCTTCATTATAATTGGGAGCATTCTCAATCTAAACCCGACACCACATTTCACAAGGACATCAATTATACATCCACTTTAACCTCTCTATTATGCAATAAATACCTCTGCATGTGTGTGTGTGTGTGTATAAATGTGGGTTTAATACGTTAAAAATGATGAAAGAGAATTGCAGTTTGAAGAATTATTTGTATCGTTTCGATATTGAACGAAATCAAAACAAAAATTAGAGAAAACAAGAATGTTGTGGGTGGGTGTGGGTGATTGGCCCCCTTTCTAACTTCTCAAACAGTTTAGCACATAAAGCTGTGTCCCCAAAACAGCAATCACTGGACAATATTTACATGAAATGACGGTCTAAACTCTGGCCTCATTTATCTCTACATACATGCAGCAAATGTTATTTTACCCCCACACACACTAGCCAACTTCTCTCCAATGAAAACAATCAATCTGCCCTAAAAGATGAAATGTTCAGCTAGAAATCATGAAAATAAAAAACTTGCTTGTTGCTAGCAAAAGAGAGGGCAGGCTGAAAATGAGTGCATTAAAAAAAAACTTATGTTTACCTACCCATTCCATAGACGTCAATCTTCACCATTATTTAAATTCCTGTGTCAACAATTTGTATAAACATTCTTCAATAATTTTCATGAAAGGCAATACATTTTTAAATGAAGATTAAATGTGAATGAAACAATTTCTAAATACACTGCGAAGGAAAAAATTCAAATGTTGAAACTAATTTCATGCAATTAATTGCAATTATCAACTAATTTCTACTGTTATTATAGTTTCTTTCCACATCAAATTATGCTTCATTTTATATTGTATTGGTATGCATGTGACTACAACAAATTAAAAATTTACTACCGGTATTCACTATGACTAAATGAAATAGTAGATATCTTGAGTATTATTAAAACAAGTTAATACTGAATATCAAGTTTCATTCTGCTCCCTGCACAATTAAACGCTTTCTTGTCTTAAAATACCATAAATCTGTGATTATACCAAATTCAAATGAATCCCTATTGGTATCAATATTGGATAATCGTCTTGGATAATAAAATGCTACAAAACAACAAAAACAAAAAACACTTATGGGGGATTTTTTTTTTTTTTTTTAGGGAGGATGATTTGATAACATATCAATTTAACAGATATGACTTCTGTTTAAATATAATGGTTCTTTCACAATGTACTTTAGACATAAATAATACCATGCAAACACATGGGTGGGATCTCACAAAAGATTATATATTGGCAAGCTCTGCATTGTATAAATATTTTGACAGCTATGCAATTTTGCTGTAAGCAGCTGTACTACGGAAACACTACAAAACATTAGGCATACATGTAATTATATGCATCAATAAAGAGTTAAAGGCTTTTCTACAATTTCTTCAGAACTTCCAAGTGGGATAGACATCATGCCATGCTGTTTTCTCCCCCTCTCTCTCCCCATCTCTATAAATGAATACTAGCGACATCAAAGAGATATCATAAAAGAAAGAGATATCATAAAAGAAAGATAAATTACACTGATGGCTTTGTATGTCGTATCAACTTTGCCAATCATATCATTTGACTTTGTTTTGTTTCCAAAGCAAATACATTTCAAGCTTCAATTCTATGTCTACTCATTTGGAGATCTATCACTACGTATTAATTATCGGCACTTGTATTTATTTGTGGTACATTAATTGTTAAGATGTTTAATACTTACACTTCTGAGGTCTGTAACTTTCCTCACGTGTGAAGAAGAGTAACCCTCTTCATTCTCTGGTGCTGATACCTTGGCGTACATGGAAGCTGGTCTGAAGGGGCGCGGTCCTTTCTGCGGTTTAGGTCTGATAGCTGGAGGTACTTTCCTGCTCCCCTGGCTACTGATTGGTGCTGGTGGTGGTGGTGAGGTTGGTGTGTCCTTCGTTGCTTCAGGCTGTGAGGTCTCCGCACTCAATGTCATTATCTTGGATGTATTATTATTGCTTATATTAAGGGAAAAGTTGTTAGACAAGGATGTTGCTATGGGTGGGGAGGTGGGGGTATCCTCTACAGAGGAAACAGAAGGTTCAGATAAGGTGGGTGAAAGACCATTGGTGACAGGGGAATCATGTCTGGTAGGACTCGTTTCAGTTCTTAACTCAAGCTTTGGGGTATCGACGGAGAGAGCTGCAGCAGCTGTTCCTTCTTTGGAGGATGTCGAGGAGGTTAAGGAGGAATTGGAGTCACTGCGTTGTCTCTGAGCCTCTCTCTGGGCAGACAGGACATAGGAGGATTTAGGAGCGTTCTTCTTCTTGAGGATATCCGCAAAGACATTCCGTCTGCTGCTTGCAGTAGCCTGTGGATCCGTAGGAGGCTTCAATGGAGTTTCTTGGTGTGTAATTACCTCATCTGACTGATCTCTTGATGTCTCCTTAGGCTCTTCTTTAATGCTGGAATCAGTTTCATCCGCAACTGACTTTGCTGGAGAGTCTTGTTGATCAACGGCAGGAGTGGAGACAGCTCGAGGTGGAGCGACCTGCCCATAGGCCGGCAGAGGTTGCACACCCATGGGAGTGTACATCATCTGTGGCGGGGACATCATAATACCCCCACCGGGCGGGGCAACCATCACATTACCCCCACCAGGCTGGGGAACCATTACACTGCCCCCACCGGGCTGGGGAACCATGACATAACCCCCCATGGCCTGCTGCTGTTGCTGCATAAACATTTGTTGCTGTAAAATCATCTGTTGCTGCATTTGTTGCATCTGCTGTGTCTGGTATGCCATTGCAGGGTTCATCTGCATGGGAGCCGAGGCTGAGGTAGGGTTCAGGACCAATTGTTGCTGCAACATAGCCATTTGTTGCTGAAGTTGTTTATATTGTTCTGCTAACTGCTCCATATTGGGCTGTTCTGCTTTGGCAATTTCATTTTGTTGCTTTGTAACTTCACTCACTTCCACATCTTTCTTCTCTTCTACATCTGTCTTCTCTCCACCTTCTTTCTTTTCTACTTCTTTCTCTTCCACTGTTTCCTCTTCTTTTTCTTTCTCCAAACTAAGAGATTCCTCTACCGTGTCTTTGGTCTTGTCTTTATTCACATGCAGTGTTCGATCACCAACTGCCTCTCTCGTGACGCCCCCTGCCAAAGCCGTAAGAGACTTCTCTTCCAGCATACTCTCAGAGTCTTCCCCTTGAGGGGTTGGAGAGTAACTTGTAGTCTCTTTGCTATCCTCATCCAGACTTAGTTTCATCATTTTAGTCAGAGCTGCTCTCTTCTCTTTAATGTCAGAAGTAGTGTCTGCAAAGCAAATTAAATAAAGCACACATTAATGGGTTAGACCTACATTATTTATTCCTTAAAACTAGTAACACTATGTTAAAAGCATTTTAATCATATTGTTGCAAGAAGAAAATTAATGCAAGTTAATTAATACAAAAAACGAACAAAAATGGTAACAGGTAGCATTTATCTTGTAGAGTAAATGATTAAAATTTATTAAGTTCAATTGAGAAAAGTGTTTTCTGTAAAAAATTAACCAACTTTGGATCAAGCATTGAGGATGGATTATGTATCAGCAATGAAATTCACTATCATATAAGGACTTAATTTGTAAGCTTCTTAAAAGGCTATTTTCGTAATGTTATCAAATTTAATGCACAAATCTTTGTTAAGTGCCTCGTTACAAATTATTTCATTCACCTGTTACAAATAATTGTATTTCAATAGTCAAAAAGCGAATTGCAAACTTTTCGTGTTGTTAGGTAGGACAAGACATGTTTATCCTACCTTGCAACAATTAATGTATGGAATTTGCATTTTGACTATAGAAATACAATTATTTGTAACAGGTGAATGAAAAAATTTGTAACATGGCCCTTAACAAAGGTCTAAGCATTATTATTAATTTTGATTACATTACGAAAATGGTCTATTGATATGTAACCCCAAGGTTCAAGGGTCACTGAACACCATTGTCTTGTTGAAATTTTGCAAAATCACAGTTGATTCACTTTCTTATAAATTACAAAAGGCCAGATTTTATCACATCGCCTGATTGTCTATCCTTCAGAAAGCAAATCTCAAAATGGTTGCAATGATACCTAAATCTATATGCATATCGTAATGATATACTGAACAGACAATAACAATCAATGCACCTTGAAACCAATGTTCAAAAGCATTTCTGACAAGTAACATTCTGCCATGAAAACTGTCAAGTGATTTTTGCACATCGAGGAGAAACAGAGAGCCAAAAAGCGTCAGATCAAAAAGCACTGCAAATCAAAGACCAGTAGAAGAAAAGAAAACACATCCCAAATTACCAGATGTGTACTTCAACACTAGACTTTCAACGGCAACCACTTTTGTCTTCAATTACGATTTTTTGTTGTTTTTGTTGTAAAGAATGACAGAAATTGCTCAGACCATTTTAGGTATATTAGAGTGAGTAAATCTTTGCTCACTTTATCGTTCTTGGTGAAGATTCTCAACTAACTTCTGGTTTCTAGTTTGGTTAAACTTCACAATATTTTCTAAAATGGTTTGAGCTCAACCATGATGAGTAAATATAGATGGCAAAGCTAACCACAGAGGTAAGCTTTATGCAATAGGGCTCTGATGATGTGAATTTTGTTACTGGTACATCTCTTCCTACATCCTAGTTTTCAAGCCGAGTTATTTTTTAACAATAGATCTATCTTGCATCGCTTGGAAAGAATATTAGAAAGAACGCAGAAATCAGCCTCTCTCGGCTATTTCAATATTTTCTAAGATAATGTTAAACACACTTGAAAATGAATTTACCACTCTCTCACCTAACTCCCCCCCCCCCCCCGCCCCCCCCCCCAAAAAAAAAGAGGTCCCGACTTGCATGTTCAATAGCACAGCAAATTATGCTAAATAGTATATTATCAATTATATCCTGCATCAAAAATTTGTTGGCTTTTGATTAGTTGAGAGCTCGTCACATGACCAAAAATATTTGAGCTATTTTTAGAAAGTACTATATGAGAGTACTATTTTGGTTTACTATTTTGGAGTTGAAAAAAAAATGTGAATTTTTTTTTTGAATTGAATCAATTTTTTTTCTTCAAATCTTAATTTAATGAAAACAAAATATTTTAAATCTTTTTAGATAAAAATTGACATTTTTGTTGTTCTAATTTTTATATTTTTTTAATTTTTTTTAAATTAAATTAAATTTTTGATGCAGGATATAAAACAAATATACCATGCCTTCTATTCGAGGTACTGGTTAAACTATGCGCCTCGGTGACTCCAAAAGTAACATTTGCTTTGGGGCTGCGCCCCTCAGCAAATAGTACTATTGGAGTCACCTCTTGCGCATAATTTTAACCAGAACCTCTCAAGGCAGTGTATATATTTGTATAATATGCTTTGAATCAAACTGGTATTTAAGATCTGCATGTGCATGTACGAAGATAGAATTGTTTGCATACATAATATCAAACATAATTGAATGTAGAAAATATCTCAAATATAGTTTCAGAAATTGAATTTAGTAGTCATTCTTCAAGTTCATATGCTGATTGTGTATATAGGAAAATCTATCATGAAATATCAATTTCAATTGTAAATTTGAATAATTGCATATCAATAGTAATTATTACATAAAATTGATACTAAAAATCAGAACCTATTCCCACCAGTCAATAGAGTGCAGAAAGATGTAATTGTGACATCATAAATATACTCAATAAGCATGCAGCAAGAATTGGAAGACTCAGCATTTTACAACAATTGTTAATGGCTGGATTAGAGTAACCTAAAATCCCATACAACATTTTTGAGCGTGATGAAATAAGATCATGCAGATGATGGCTGTTTGATGAACAGAGTTAGAAAGCAGATTATTACACCAATACTAAGCTGAATTTAGGAATAATATCAGATACATGTAGCTTATATGATGATGGAAGATATATGATCAGAAACTGGCATATTTAACGAGGCCTCTCAGGAAATCTTCAAGACTTTAAAGGTAAAGACCAGTATTGGCAACGCCCCAATTTCAAAAAATGAAATGGAAGCTCTCATTACCAATCATGTGAAAGAATATGTTTTGACTAATACATGATGATAAAAAATTTGCCGGGAAACCGCCTACTAATTCATATATTTGGTAAATTTATCTCTCTCATGGTCTGGTGAGAGAGATAGGGTAGTCCCATATACATCTTTCTGTGTATAGTGCTTGTAACTTTACGAAGAATGGGCCAAATTTCTTATCATTTTGATGATTCCAGAACCTTGCAGATGCTAGATGCTAGATGATCAACCTTTTCTGATCGATTCCACAACGTTTCTTTCACAATGCAATCGCATGACCATTACTGGTCTTTACCTTTAATTGCCTTATTGATTTTGAAAAAGAAGTAATGTAATTTTGATGAGTAATTAGAAGAGTGAGAATATCCAACTATGCTATAAAGATGACTATGAACAGAGTATTGTGCAAATGGATGGAGATCTTAGGCATGTGCTAGCTAGGATAAGAGCATGATGGATAATAATAATAAATCATAAAAGAGAAGATGATAAAAGGCTGACCTTTGTGTTTAGGAATGACAAGATTAGGACTACTCTCCACAACCACTGCCTCTGTAGAGACGCATTCACTCTCAAATCCTGATGACATCTCTCCCACCATCTCCTCCTCCTCCGGTTCTTTCTCTTTCAAATCGTTTGTCCCGAAAGAGATGCTTTCACCCTTTTCTTCGTGATTGAAGGAATCCGGTTGCTGAACGTCTGCAGAATCTCGTGATGTGGTCAGTTGCTCTGAACTGTGAGCGTCTGGTTCAGATGGAGGGTCACCGAAGGTCTCATCGAGGAAGACATCATCATTGCTGTTGATGGTGTCGAAGCTCTCTTCAAATTTCATTGATTTGTGGAGCTGCATCAGACGACTCTTCAGCGTGTCTTCTAGTTCGCCACTTAGAGAGCGTGAGAGATCAGGATTCGATTCAGGCATGGCTTGGACAACGGGAGACGCCACTTCTATAGGTTTTTCTTTGGAAGATTTGGGTGTTGCACCTTTGTCCTCTGTTGTACAAGTATCTTGACCAAGAGTCGATTGTTCACCGGTTGTTTTCCCCGTTGATCCGAATGCTGCAGGACAGAGCTTATCTTCCTGCGCCTGTCGGGGAGGAGCAACGATCTCCACTTCAACTTCAAATCTATTTGGGTTCTCTTGAGAGCCTACAGACTTCACTGGAGGTTTGCCTTTTATCTGATTATCAGATGTAATCTCGGCCTTCTTCGTAGACTTTCTTGCTCTAATGGCTGGGGTTGGCAACCTCTCTGTACTTTCTACAGCCACCTTATTAGGTGATGAGTGCTGATCGCTCACTGAATCAGACGATGTCTTCTTTCTTCTAGCTGGAGCGACTGGTTTGGACATTCCTTGAGGGTCGTCATTGCTTTTGCTTCGCTGGAACACACCAGGTTGTTTAAGATCAGGAGCAAACTGAACCGATTTGATAGACTTTACGTCATTGGTAGATGAACTTCTGTCTTTCCTGAATGTAGGAGGTAAAGGAGGGGCTCTTGATGGTCTGAGTTTCATAACAGGGGCTGTAGCAGTCTTGCTGCCATGCTGCTTGCTGAATGCTTCTAAGAATGCCGACTGAAGAGCACTTAGTGCAGATTCGTCTTCCTTGTCCAAGCTAAGATCCAACGGAGGAGGGCGTCTTGGAGCTTTTCTCTTCTTGTAACGCCCACTGATCTGATCCGCTGACTTCTGCTTGGTCATCACTTTTTTAGAAGCATCGATACTCTCCTTGTTGGGAGTGTCTAGCTGTGGCTCGGAGGAAAACCGAGTGATTCTTGGCTTTGGTACCGGAGCACCTTGGCCCCTGTTTGCATCAGTCACACTGCGATCCCGTGATGTATCAGGGTGACTCTCAGTGGATGACTGAGAGGTCTTGACAATCCTGGGTTTAGGGATCGGCTTGGTAGGTTCATCATTGGATGTTGCAGTTAGTTGTATCTTTTGTAATTGTGACGGTTTAGTTAGACCACACTCACTATCAAGCTGGTTGTTACTGTTAGAGGTTAGTAGGAGCGGTGAGAGAGCTGAGGAAAGGGTGCACGGTTAAGGCAGTCATAGGAGGGAAGAAGGAAGGAGGCATGCCAGAAAGAAGAAAAAGAGAGAACGTAATCACAATCGACTGAAAGCAAAGAACAACAGGTGTGATGATAGATATCAAATAACTAGCAAGAAAAGACCTGGGAGTGCAACTGTAGTGCAGGAGACTATCACTATTACAGAGGGGCGTGCACAAACTAATACAGAAGGGTGTGCATATAGGAATTCTAACAATGCCTTACTAAGTTCACTCACAATAAGTCATTCACTACAGACTATTTTTTATTTTTGTGTGTGTTTCATTTTGTTTCCAAAATAGAAATGTTGATTGTTTGTGTTAGAGGAGCCCTAAAAAACCCAACTTTTATATGATATTATGGATCAAAATAATCTATAAATGTATGAAACACAATGCTTTCCTGGATGGAAACTATGTCTCTCTATTCTATTTATGTAGTTCTATTCTAGAGTAACATATCTCCATATATCCTAGATATTTAACTTAAAGTTAGTACATTGAACACAAACCTTAAAAGCCTCTCTATTTAATAAAGCTATCATAGACTTCAGTCTTACGGTTCTAGATTGCCTATCCTATATATCTCACAATGACTAGCTATAAACCTTCAGTGTATTGAAAGTGATGCATGCTGCATTATACATGCAATTATAATTCAAGTGACATCTAACCCTCTAAAATACACCAACTATACTACACCACAGTGGAAATTTTAAAAAAGAAGAAGAAAGAAGTATATCTTTAGTTGAATTGTGTATTATGACGAAAAGTCTTTAATACTGGTTTATATAATCAGTCTATACTTATGCTTTTTTAAAAATGTCATTTATTATTTATTGTACTATTTGACTGTTTATTAATTTGTTTATTGTTTTTAATTGTATTTTAATTGTATCATGTAATACAGGGCTTTCTTGCAAAGCAGTTTGTACTGAAGAGGCTACCTTGAATAAATAAATAAATAAAAAATGAAATAAATATCACTTCTTCACAGCAATCACATTCATTTCATGCTAAAGTGCATCAATCATAAACTGGTGCAAACAAATATTGACGGCTTTGAAATTACTTTTTAATACAATTAGGATATGTTTTCGTGTTTCAAAGTTGTTTATCAACTAATTTTGCTCCACAGCACACTGGGAAAAGGTTTGACACCTGTCTTCAGAAATTATTATCTCTGATTATCAATGTTTTATTAACAGCTTTTTGTTTTGGTTGGACTATCTTGTCTCTTGCATTATAAATATGTCAAATATTTATTATGAATACAAGTTAGTCACTATCATGTTTGAAAAACAAAAATTATAAAAAGGGAAACAGGATTTGGAAAGCCTAATGTGAAGAGAGTTGGAGGGCTTTTGAAATCGATCACTAAAAGTCCAAAGAGTATTTACATAAAGGATAAGATTGAAATAAAGAAAAATGACATGATCTTCGTTTAGAGATTTCAATTCTTGGTATATTTGCAAGGTTTGAATTAGAAATGTTATTCACGACAAAGTCAGATGAACTATGAACAGATTAGTATGACAGCGTTAACAAACAAACAATAATAGCACACAAAGGAAACCATTATACCAAATCAAGATAGTTAGTTAAATATCACAAGTTTACAAACACCAAGTTATAACCACTTGACAAAAACAAATACAAATTTTAAAAACTGTAGCTGGTTAGGTATTAACAAAATTTAAACATTTTAATCTGCAACTTACCTGCTTTGTTGTCATCTGCTGTTTGCTCTGATTGGTTGGCTTGTGTTTCATCTGTACTAGCCTCTGTCGTATCTTCATCCTGATTGGTCGAATCAATCCGAACTTTCTCTCCCGACTCTGGATCCTCTGGCACTGATTGGTCGATACTGGCAATGTTGACCTCTGACACGCTGACCTCTTGCACTGCTGTTGCATCGTTAGTTAAAGCTAGGAAACGACAAGAAAGAAAATGCTCGGTTCCATCTCTAGTCAACACTACGTACATTAGGGACTTTTAGATTAGCACATCGACAAAGTGGACTGCTACGTGTGATGTCCTTTTAAGGCACTGTGACTTAAAAGAACGTCACACGTAGCAGTCTTCTATGTCGACATGCAAATCTAAAAGTCCCTATTGTAGAAAACAGGGCTTAGAGCACAGCTCAATAGGATCGGAAGGGGTCCAACAGCAATGGAATTTCTATCATTCAAAATTTCATCAATTATTCCATGTGGTCGCATATGGTCTCCCCACTTTATTTATGACAATTAATTTCTGTAAATGACCTCCTCAAAAGTGTTTTCTGAGAGCTATTAAACATTATACTGTACTTTCAAAGAGCTCAATTTCCACAGATAAATTGCTCATCACTCCCAGGTACCTTTTTTTCAATGCTGTACTCTCTGTGTTGTGAGATACATAAACGGATGTGCACTATGCTCAGGTCGTTTATTTTACTGCAGGAATTCTGAGGGGGGGGGGGAGTTTACTATGTCATGTGATCAAGGGCACTACATGTATACATCTAGCCCCCCCCCCCTATCCTATCCTCAATAGTCAATAGTCAGCACAATCATTTCATAAAATAATGTAAACGGCTAAGAAACTGAGCTAATGACTACTTGTGAGAATGACTATAATTGTGAGAATTCCTACATGATATTTAAAAAAAAGAATGATTTAACTCCTTGATGAAGCCACATACTATACTAGTTTTGAACAAAAACATTGTCTAAAAGCTGTAACTTGTCTATTTTTATTTCTAATCTCTAACTCTATATGTTTTATTACCTAAAAATAGTGCAGTTGTAATCACTCACAGAAATGAAAGTGTTATAAAGCAAGCAAAGGATGGTTAGTAAATAGCAATTAAAGCAAACAATGTACTTATTTTTTACATGGTGCTATGCTGATCACAAACATACAAACACACACATGCCAGCAAAACAAATCATTAGTGAACTCGACACAGATCTTGTTTCAACCTCATTGTCTTTGTAAAAACCATATAATGGCAAGAGATATATTTATACATAAACATGCACTTGGTTGAGCCCAAACCTCTTCTCTGCACCTTCTTGCAGGCTATCCACTGACCTGTATACATTATTTCTGTTTGGCCCATATCAAAGAATCTATCATTATGAAAGTATATACATGTGAACTATTTGATTGGAGTTTTCTAAGCAGGTCTGAATGTAGACACGTACAAAATAACATACAGTGTAGTGTACTATGATCAGAAAAAGAGCTAGGTCCATAAATGTTTATATCCACCATAAATAAAGTAGATTTTGTGTACCGGTAATCTTATCATCTGTAATGTCCAAGTCTGAACAAGTTTCAGTTCAGACGACAGGCCATTTTCGTAATAGAATCAAATGTAATGCACAAATCTTTGCCAAGTGCCTCGTTACAAGTTATTTCATTCACCCGTTACAATAATTGTATTTGAATAGTCGGAATGCAAAATTGCACACATAACGTGTTGCTAGGTAAGACAAGTCATAATGTTTGTCCTACCTAGCAACAATTAACGTATGCAATTCACAAACTGTCTTTTAAAAAAGCAACAGAATCCATTTATATGCATATGTTGAAGGCACACTTGTTTTTAGGAACTTTTGAATACTTTTTAAAATATTTGTAATTGTGTGTCTGTAAAGTAGCACTGCTTGGAGTCTCTTTCTTCATAACAACGCATGGCAGCAGAGTATATTTACATAGTAGCTGCACTATATAAATTGATCTAATTATTATTATTTATTATATTCATATATGAATTACATCCATATTTTCCATGCTAGTATGTATTCATTCTACACTAGTGGACATATAAATGTATGTTCTTTTATGTAGAAAACATTCTAGAGGAGTAGAGCGTAAGAGCAATGTCAACAACTGGGTCCAAAGAGCTACACTACAAGCAGCCAGTGGACTTTATCCCTGGCTATATGTCTTTGCTATTAAATGCTACTGTTCAAATAATACCACACATAATAAACCTTGCAGTACCTCTGAAACAGGGTCATAAAATATGGGCAGACTGACATGATGAAGTACATGTATCGAGTAGTTAGAATGTACTTCTAAATTTCATATTAGGCGGTGTCACACAGAAAAATCCTTTCAAGGGAGAATTTTCTTACTTCGTTAGATGATTTTTGAAAGGATAATTGATGACAGACAGCAATTAAGAGGATTACTAACATCTGGATAACTAAAATCCGGATTTTTGGCCTCTGTGTGACACCGCCTTATGGTTCTACATTCAAATAATTTGCATTTCACTGACTTGCTTGAAAATGAATGTACATGTATTTAAAGAAAGAGGTAATTTTGCTAGTTTCCAAACCAAATCAAATTGCCCAAGAATCACATATTTATGCATGTATGGCATATTTTTCTTCATCTGTCACTATAAAAATGACAAGATTTTATCCACAGCTTTCAAACATATATTTGTAATAGTTTTATTCCTTAATCCTTCAACCCGATTAAACCTAACTTTGTATATCAAGTATTATGTGTTTATTATTGAATATTTACATGTCAGTTGAAGTTCATCTTGAATCATTCAACTAATCATACAAAAACAAAACGTGCATTTAACAAGTTATGATAAGAAATGATTGCATGTGCACAAGAGCACAGCAAACATGCTTTCCACCTGTTAAATATTAACATTGTCTTTAGTACCGGAACAAACACCTTATCATTGTCAATATAAATACCATTGTCAAATGAACAATAAGAATGTATGAGAAAGATCTAAAGATGGCATTACCAGCAATATATTCCGATATTAGGGAATAATGAGAAAGTCAGAAGATTGCATAACCAGCATTGTATTCTGATATTTAAGGAGTATCATCAAAATGCTTTGAAATGAAAAAGAATTCAAAATAAAAATATGACAGGATGAGGGCATGTTCTGTTATGATTTAACATATGTAAGTCCTGATTTTTCTACACAAGGGAGCATCACTTCACATCCTATCCAAGAGACTGAGTGCTGACCACTGTAACCCAGCCTGCATCTATGAAACAACAGAGGGGGCATAATAACACACAATGCAGGCTTCAGTCATCCGCCTGGGTTGAATTCAAACCCACGTTTGACTGGCAAACACATCCAACTGACTGAACCATCTCAGCTCTAGCTCTCATTGCCATTTTATCGTTCCAAAATATTAGTCACCGCTACTTAGGGATTTCATCACAAAGTAAACGTTGTTCAAATGTTAGAATTCTGAAAAAGCCCCTTCACACCCAATTACAACAACTCCTTTTACTGCTTACATGATGTCATTGTAACTACAATTGTACGAGTAAGGGTGCCGTTTTCTGAATTGGCAATCCTCTCAAAAAATAATTGGCCTTTTGATGGTTGGAATCACAACAAACTGATACATCACACAATCTAATGCACTCAAAAACAACACAGAGATGGTTTGACGAAGAGCTACATGAAAGCTGGATCGAGACACACGTACAGCAAGCATTCTTACACACACAACTTACATTCCCTGCCCACCGCTAGGGCTTCTTCAAAAGCATCTTCCATGCTTTTGATAAGACTGGACGTAGCAGAGGCACAAAGGCTACTGGCTAGATCATGGTCTGCAGGATGCAAGATGGTCAGAGTCAAGATGGGGTTGTTAGGCAGGCAGGATAAGGTCCTTACAATGGGGGTGGTTATGGGTGTGGTTATGGGTGTGGTTATGATGGTATGGTTATGGGTGTGGTTATGATGGGAGTGGTTATGGGTGTGGTTATGATGGGAGTGGTCATGGGTGGGGTTATGGGTGTAATTATGATGGGAGTGGTTATGGGTGGGGTTGTGGGTGTGGTTATGGGTGTGGTTATGATGGGAGTGGTCATGGGTGTGGTTATGATGGATGTAGTTATGATAAGGGTGTGGTTAAGATGGGTGTGGTTATGATGGGGGTGTGGTTATGATGGGGGTGTGGTTATGATGGGGGTGTGGTTATGATGGGGTGTGGTTATGATAGGGGAGTGGTTATGATGGGTGTGGTTATGATGGGTGTGGTTATGACGGGTGTGGTTATGATGATAGTGGTTAAGATGGGTATTTTTATTATGATATATAGAGATAATAATTACTTGGGGGAGTGGTACAAGAGTGGAGCAATAACATTATTCTACACTAGTGCAATGGCTCATGACATATTAGTATAAGTGATTTAGATTAAATTTACATTAGGGATAACATGGGTACACAACCAAATTTAACAGCTGAAGCAAAGCAATAATAAAATATGATTACATTACATTGCCTTATATTTAGGATAATCAATATGCAGCAATATAACCAATAAAATAAAAAGTGGGTGAAATACTAAAATGGCTACATTATTGCACACACATCCACTCCAGGAGGGGGTAGGACAGGGGGTTTTCCTTCTACCTAGCCAAATCACCACATATATGTATGGTGAATGCATTTAAATCATTATCTATTCATGTACCTATTCACAATTTTTTTTTAAAGTTTCATTTCCTCTTATAATAATAACATATTTCAACATGAAGTGGTCAATATTAAGCCTAAGCTTTCAAATCAAAAAGGAAGTGGACGGAAAAGGGATTTCCCCTTAAAACGTTAGGATTCCATGAAAACATCAACCATTAGAATGACATCACAATAAGAACCACTACACAAGGAAAGAGATGGAATATTTAAAGTCTCCATTTTAAAGGGGAAAGGATGCCAATATACTCTAATGTCATGGCAATTTCACCGTTTCCTTGATACTAGAAGGACTGAAAACACGAAGAAAGACTGAAAATTCTTTTGGGGTCACACAAGTGGGATGACAGGGCGTTAGGGTTAGAGAGAATCTGTTAACCTGTTAACTACTGAATTCTCTCATTCCCAAAGGCTTAATACAGGGACCAACCGGTTACAGGAGACAAAGGGTTAAATACATGTACCGGAAGTATTCCCATTAATGACAAAAAGTAAAAATACCGGTATGTTCCTATAAATGGAAATAAATCTTTGGTATCATATGTGTCCTCCTATGTATAAATTTAGTTGGACCAAACGAGCCATGGCATATGTAAATTGAGAGCTAACAGGGCATTAACTCTGTGGTTGGAGTTAAAGGGGAAGTCCACCCTGATATATTAAATTGTTTGGAAAGAAGCAGAAAAATAAATAGGTCAGTGAAAGTTTGAGTAAAAACTGATAATAAAATAATAAATTTATGAGTATTTGCAGGTGTGATCAATCAAACACAAATTGGCAACTCTGTGAGGTATCTTGCGAGGTCCCCTCCCACCTGCCCTGTACTACAAAACTTCAACAAATTAAAGTAAGAAAATCTTCAATCATACACTCACCCTAGATTTAATTATTGCAAATATGTTTTTAAATACTACCCCTGTATGAAACAAGTCTATTCCGTCATCAAAAGTAAGAAATTAAAGTTTATGAAATTTTCTGCATATTTCTCTATTAACCCTGTAAAAGTATGAGTTAACACTCTCCTGGCTTTCAACAAACTACTTACAAACAAAATCAATTTAATGGATATTAAAATTTAGAGCATATATGTTAGAATATTTCAAGCAAAGTTAATGCAACTATGCAAAGCTATGTTAACATGGAATCACTGTCTCAAGAAAGGGGGAAATTCACTGAACAATTTGATCGGGTGACTCGATAAGCGAAGTTACTCATCTTACCTGATGAACATTCACTGGTTGTATCATTGTCTTCAAGCCCCACCCCCGGGGACAGCACCAAACGCCCCTCCTGGATCAACCTGTCCACATCTTCCTGGGGCTCCCCGGGGGAGGGGGGCTCGTCAGGGGGCGGTGGGATATCTTCATCAAGCACTAGGAAATGAAAACATGCAACATGCAAATTGGCCCTAAAGGGATCGCTTATTTCAAACTTCACAAAAATAATACCGATCTGGGAACCATCTTCAATAAATTTCCATTCAACAAATTGGCAAAATTCTCATTTTAAAATGTCGTATGGCCATCATCAACATACCGTATTTGCCGGCGATAAGGCCGCAGCGCCATATAGGCCGCACCCCCGATTTTGACAAAAAAAACAAAAAAACAAAAAATTTTTTTTTTACTCTTTCGCCGCATAGGCCGCACCCTGACTTTTTGATATTTTCTCTTCCAAAAATACTGCGGCCTATACGCCGGCAAATACGGTAATTGAATTTTTAGAGTGAAAACAGAAATATTGAGAGCTCATGACAGTGATTGGTAACGTCCCAAAATGAGGAATATATGCAACTGTGATTGTATTTGAGTGATATGTCAAAGAAATCAATGTGAGACACCTAAAAATTCCAGTAAATCAAGAACCAACTAACACCAAAAGCCCAATCTACATAAAGCAAACTATACATGCATCGACTAAATCTAAAGTAAATAAATAAAGCTGTACAAATTAAAGCTCTAAGCAACATACAATTGTGATCAAGCAGCATAAATAAAGATCTAACTTCTGTTACTGTTTAGTCATTATTTTCAAGGTCAATGCTGTTTTAACTACTATTACTAACTGCTTCATTTCATTTTAATTACAGTTAAAATTGTACGCATCATCTAAATGTCAAATTTCAGAAGCCTAGGGTTTTAGAGAAAAGCATACTCTAATATAATTGCTGAAATCAAATTTTTGTTTATAAACAACTATTTGTGCATCTTAGCCATGTCACTGTTTCAATGAATTACCTTCATCCAACTCAGCCAGATTAACTTCTACTTGAATATCATCACCGGTAGCAGCCGCATCACCACCATCCTTCTTTCTCCTCTCAAGGGTGGATTCGGGCGTGTCCGTGGGCGTATCTGCGGGTGTGGATGTGGGCGTGCTAAGAGGTGATTCAATCACTTCTGTAGCTCCGAATGAGATGTGTCTATTCTGATCAGAGAGGGAAGGTGACTCGCTGCTTCCATGATTAACAGTCACCTCTGGAATAGGATCCGCTACGGGGGGTACAGGCGGTGCACTCCCTGCCGGCGGGGGTGCGGGCGCTCGCCTCTTTTTCGTTCCGCCTTGAGCCGAGCGTGACACGCCCTCCACAGAGGGTTTGAGTAATTGTTCATCATGTGTGTGTTCCTTCTTACCACCGGGACCGGGAGGAGGGGGTGCAGGTCGTCTCTTCTTAAGGGTATTGTTGTCTGAACCCTCGGTACTGTCTAGTGATGGTTGCCTGGCTGCTGGCGGTGCCTGAATGGGTTCTGGAGGTGCCGCTTCCTTTGTGGGTGTCAAAGATAATGGTTCCCCTTCACCCTGGTATAAATAGGTTGAATAATTATAAATAAAATTGTATCATATCTCAAAGTTTGTACTTACTTCTTGTTCTAATTTTTTAATATGATCTCAATGGAGGTTTACTTACATATTCCTTCACTATTTCACATAAAATAGTATAAGTTTTTACTGTCTTGTTCAGTCTACATTGGTTCTTTACCAAATAACTTGTACATGGGCAATTCCACAGAATATCTTCACTGGCCAAAAGTAAGAAAATTGGCATGAACTCCAGAAATATATTTGCCACTGTCGCAAATTTAGAACACTTGATTTTGTTTAAAAATGTCATGACTAGCAAAAATTTGTTGTGAATGCCATGTCTGTAATGTTCAAAACGCCTATATGAATGGAGCATACGATTTAAATTTAAAAATTAAAATTACTCATCTCTATAAATCAATGCTATTAAATCAAACCTAAATCTAAATAACACTTTACTATCTACATCGACTAATTTATGCAAAGACATTTAAGCAAAAATCTATTTATTGGCGTATTTACCTTTTTCTTGCTCTTCCTTCCAAACATACTCTTTTTCTTTTTCTCAATAGGGACAAGTTCTGGCTCTTGTGGTGGCGGCGCTGTCAAATTAAAAAGGAAATATGATACCGACATAGAATTTATTGGTGTTGTTTAAGGTTAAAAAAAAGAAAACTCTCTCTATACCGAAGACATACATGCTAATCCCACTGTACTATGCATAAGGTCACCATCTGTTACAATAGTACACTAGAGACATATTAGTACTATTGTATAGATGTACATGTTCGTATCTGCCTACACAAGACCAAATTAGTCAAATCAGTGATTGAAAATGCAAGGATAGAGATTCAGATAATGAATATTAAGAGGAACAGATGAAAAATTCTATCCCCAAAATGAAGAGATAACCTGATGAGTTGACAATAAACTAAGAAAGATGGAAAGACTCGGTATAAGAACCTGTTTAATAACGAGATATGAGAAGGAAAGGTATGAACTAGACACACAAAGAAGAAGAAAACAACATCACACACTTTATGTATAGCATTAAAGGACATTGCATCTCAATGTGAGAGAGAAAGAGAGAAGGGAGAGTGAAAGGAACATAGAGAGAGAGAGAGAGAGAGAGAGAGAGAAAGGAAGAAGTATAAGAAGAAAAGAGCAAGAGAGAGAGATATGGGAACAGATAGAGAAAGAGCAGAAGAGAGAGAGGATGAGAGAGACAGAGAGAAGAAGAAGAGAGAGCAAGAGAGAGCAAGAGAGAGCAAGAGAGAGAGAGAGAGCAAGAGAGACAGAGAGAGAGAGAGTGAGAGAGACAGAGAGAAGGAGAGAGAAAAGAGAAGAATGAGAGATATATATAAAGAAGAGGAAGGAAGAGAGAGAGAGAGAGAGTGAGAGAGAGAGAGAGAGAGAAAGAGAGAAAAAAAAAGAGAGAGAGAGGGGGTGGAGAATATATTGGATCTTCCTGACACAGCACGTATTCTATCAATTTATCATAGATCAAATAGAAAGCAGACATAGAAAGAGGCACGCTCAGCAGGTGCTCTGAGCTCATAAGATGAATACACTCTTGCGTTGCCAGGGTAACTTCAATGTGGTTTGCAGAACGATATTCGATCATCTGCCCTAAGTCAAGAGGCTGATGTGAGGAAAACCCTTCACATCTTATCTACAGTATCTCAAGTGGTATAGGTCTCACATCATACAATAAAATCTATATGCTCATTTAAAGGCATACTTCAATACTAATATCATATATCCTTGACATTACTATAACAAGCAGTTTGAAATCAGCGCATCATTCAATGTATTAGAGTGAATATCAACAAAACATGAATGTCAAAACGGAAGGAATATTTCTTTTATAACTGTAAATCAGACAATACACTTTATTCAAAACTTGATATGACTTAATCACAGACAAGTTCCAAGACAAAGACAAAACCCTTCTTATTTCTTAACTAAAATGCAGATGACCAGATTCAGTTAGAGTACAAACATTGAAATGAAAATGTATCAGGAGAAAGTAAGTACTCACGTCTTAAATCAATAAGGACAAGTTCGTTGACCCCACCATAGTGATTGAGGCTTTTGGAGTAATCGATGTCTTCCTCAGGGCTTTTAACAAGACGTAGTCTGCATTCATTGGCCTCGATGCCCCTCTCCTCGTATACCTGCGGCAAGAAGTCTTGGATAGGTTTCTCCGGATTCACTCGGAACAAGGCCTTGTGGTTCTTACCAGAGAGCACTGTCAGACGGACAGTTTGCTGCAGAAAGACATAAGCATCAAATAAGTTAATAATACAAATATTCTGTTCTTGTGTAGTGCATATATCACATTATGATATAACATCCCTACGCGTTTCCAAAGAGCAAAGGAAATTATTACCCTAGCTTTAGCTCCGCCAGCCGTTATCAGCGCAGTTGCATTTCGCGGAGTTATTCTACCACGTACCCATTTACTTCACCTGGGTGGAGTGTGGCAAATGTAGATTAACGTCTTGCCAAAGGATCTTAGTGTTGTGGCAGTTAGACTGTCTCAATCACATGAATCAATTTTTAGAATAGAGTAACATGCCGTTTTAAATGAAACAATTGATATGGCGTCAACAATAAACTCTCACATCCGTAAGCCTTTGCCCCCAAAAGGTCAATATTTTGAGGTAAAAAAATTGCTTAGACAAAAATATACAGTGTATAACAGATTTTAGTGACAACTTGTCACCAGGAAAATAACATACATAAATTTGAATATGTAAGAAAACTGGGCTCATGTACTTAATAATCAGTAAACGATAAAATTAATTGAATTATTACAAATACTGGCATGAAATGATACATGTATAAAAGATATTACCCTGAATGAAGGATTGGCTAATATTCCTCCAATAAAATCACCACATGGACACAGAGTAATCTTCTTCATGATTGATCAATTACTATACACCTCCAATATCAGTCCAATATATCCGCAGATATAAAGTCTAATTCAATACAATTCCAGTATAATCACAGATAATAGTCTCAAACGCCACTCAAATATCTTCACAGATCTCCCACAAGTTTATAACACTGATGATAATGTGAGCTAGTCGTAGAATGAAAGTTTGATAAATTTCTATACAGTCCAATAAATCCGCGGATATAAAGTCTATTACGATAGAAGTCCAGTATAATCACAGATATCAGTCTAAAAACGGCACTTTAATATATCCACAGATTTCCTACAAGTCTAGGACACCGATTATAACGTGAGTTAGACGTAGAGTAGAAGACATCAAGATCCAGCTCTCATCACTGATCTCAGTATGAAAGATTGATCAATTACTATACACGTCCAATATATCTAACGGTCCAATATATCCACGGATATAAAGTCTATTACGATACAAGTCCAGTATAATCACAGATATCAGTCTAAAAACGGCACTCAAATATATCCACAGATCTTCTACAAGTCTATGACACTGATGATAATGTGAGCTAGATCAGCTCTCATCAATGATCTCAGTATGAAAGATTGATCAATTACTATACATGTCCAATATATTTAACAGTCCAATATATCCGCAGATATATAAAGTCTATGACGATACAAGTCCAGTAAAATCACAGATCAGTCTCAAAAAGGCAATTGAATATCTACTACAAGTCGACAACACCAATGATAATGTGAGCTAGATGTCCGATTTATCTACCGGTCCAATATATTCGCAGATATCAGTCTAAAAACGCCAATCTAATATCCACAGATCTACTAAAAGTCTACAACATTGATGTCAAGCTTCAGCTCTCATCACCTCAGATTGAATCCACTCAATGAGGTCTACATGTATGATCCTCTCTACTCAACAATGATCTCAGTGTGAAAGAGAGCCCATGAAGACTGTTCAAAGCAAAAAGGATCCATTAATCACTCAAGATTAAGATCAAGTGTTAGATTAGTAATAACTTCCCCTGTTTGATATCCCTGGCAACCCTCTACAAACAAGAAGAGATCAGACTTGCCCTATGAGTGCCCTTAATCCCTAGGGTGATTATTAAACACAGCTAAAGTGATGTTGACACGACAGGCAGTTAATTTTAAGTTTAGGGCGTATTTTTAGACCTCAAAGTTATCTTGTAGCGAAGGAATGTGCAGACACACTCGTGGTTGCGAGGCTTTAAGTTTACTTGAAGTTATAAACAAGCAATATTAAGGTTAACACAATAACTACAAGTAGCAGGGGTATTCACTCAAAGTTATGTGCCATAGGTGCGGACGCAATTAACTCTGAAGTTACGACACCTTGTGTTTAAAATGACTTTTTGCAGGGACTGTAGTTTAAACTTTAAATACTTGTCGCTTTGGTCCCAAGTAAACCCTCGTAGTTGATAGTGGATCATTGTTTATAACTTTAAAGTTGCGTTAACTTATAGTTTAAAGGGGGTGCAGCATGGCAAATACTGGTTAACGCTATATACAACTATTTTTGGCAACTGCATGATTAACGAATGGACTTGATTAACGGTCAACGCGCTAGCGCTCGCGAAACAGACCAAAGTTCTCCTCACACTTCGGTTTTGCGTATGTTGCACCGTGGCCCTACTGTGGTTGCATGGACATGAATACTGCGGTCATGTCTTCCGTAGTTGTATTATACCCGATTGGCCCGGAGTCAGGCCACAGAGAAGACACGTAGTCTCGTCATGCTACACCCCCTTTAAAACTATGATGGTCCCAAGTGAACATACATGTAGCCTAAGTCAAGTGCCTCATCGGCTAAAGGACATTAATACAACTTCCTAGTCTAACGTTTCCTTGACGAATTGTATGTATTCGATTGACTGCCTGGCCGTGACAGAGGGATTCAATCACAGTCAATGTAACCCTTTTTAATTATTGCTGGATTTTGCTTGTAAAATGATAATGTCATTTCATTTCTATTAATGGTAGAAAAATTAGAATATATATTTGAAGTAATGTGTTAATAATAACATATCTAATATATCTAATATATAACAATTTGTGAAAATTCCTATTGCAAATAAGAAAGTTATGAATTTTTGAAATTACGATATAGTAAACACAATTTGGCAAATCTGTGACATATCTCGCGGCTCCCCTCCCGTTTGCCTTGGACTAAAAACTGTAAAAATTTAAATTTTCATACATTCACCCTAAATATAATTATTGCAATTTTTTTTCTACAATCCCTGTATGAAACAAATCTATAAAATAGAAAATGAAGGTTTATGCAATTTTCATGTACAGAGCAAATTGGAGAGGATTTCGCAAGATATCGTCATAATATTGCCAAATTCGTATTAAACTTTCCTATTTTTTATCGGATATTGCTCAAAATTTCACTAATTTGTTTCTCTCATTTTTCTGCTTTTATTAAAATCAATTGAATATCAGGGTGGACTTCCCCTTAAAATGTATTGAATGCTCAGCCCAATGATCATAATGGCTTGAATATATATACATACAATACATTGAAATATGAATCAATTAAGCCACTCACGCACAGTAGTATGGACAAAATGCCATTATCATATGCACACATCAGCATGGGCAGAGCAATCTCATATATGATCTATGAGCTTGTGTCCTCCGTGTTGCAATGACAAGAGATCATTGTTGATATTATTCTTAATCTAGATTGTCCTCAATCCATATTAATGATGGATTGGATAAGCCTTGAAAGCAACAAGCCTTACAGTCGAGCAAGCACGTCCACAAGTAGGTTAAGAAACACACACAATATTTTATTTTGTCTTTTTTTCCTCTCTCTCTCTCTCTCTCTCTCTCTCTCTGTGTCTGTCTCCCTCTCTCTGTTTCTGTCTCTCTATCTCTCTCTATATATATCGCTCTGTGTATATTACATATATATATATATCCCTCTCTCGTTATCTTTCTCTCTCTCTCTCTCTCTCTCTCATGATTAAAGAATTTTATACCTGAGAATAATTCTTTTGCTAAATAATATCACTTTCCTTTCATTTCCCACCACACAATTTTCAGTATTCAATCAAATTCGTCACGTTTGAAGGTGTGTTGGAATGCCATTACGGTATGGTACAGCCTTCAAAATCAAAATGACTTTTAAAAGGGCCATTAAACTTGGGTCTCATGAGGAAAATGAATTTGTGCAAATTCAGTGACAGGCTTATTTATTTAAACACACATGAGTGTCAGTGCTCATGAAACAATAACAAATAACAAGCCAGCACGAAAGGCTGACTGAATCCAAGGATAACTTTTGTTTGTTTTTTCACCTACCGTAGGCCATGTTCTTAGACTTTAAAGATGTCCTCCTCATCATGAACTTACTCCTACACCTCAACTTACAACTTACACCTCATCAATATGGACACAATACTGGTCTATTACTGATAGGTTGATTAAGTCGCTTTCCTCATATTTCTATAAGTATACAAGATTGCATGAATATTACATATCACCATGCTCGATCTCTCTAGCAGTTGTTTTAATTGCTCCTGCAAATGCTAAATAGACCGGTTTACTAACATATTCAAATGTATGGATGTTTCTTTCCTAGGGACCTAGTGACAAGGGATTCCATTAACCTGTTATTAATTAATGAACTACAATACTTGGAATCCAGTCTGCAAACATTACTTGTTGCTATGTTGGGCAAGCCCCAGACAAGCTTTTGGGTTGTCAAGAACAAAATTTCTATGTACAGTTTGCATAAAATTTGAATATGTTAGTAACCAGTTGATTGCCTTCTTCATAAGGAATTTTTAATGAGACAGCAGATCCTCGAAAAATGGATGACATGCGTAAACTGTAAATGTGTGACTCTTACCTCAAATTGTGCAGCTTTCTTTTTATCTGATGTCCTTATGGATATGATCTCTCCTCTGCTCAGCTTAGGCACTATTTGAAGTATGGTTGTATCCAGTTCACCAATCCGTTGGCTTGCTTTAAACTGAGCAATTAAAAAAAAGGTAATGTTACAGTCATCTTTCATTATATAAAAGATTATCTTAGATCAGTCCTGCAAACATGTCCCTGCCCCTCTTTTATTACAAATACTGGGAAAAAATGCTTGGGCGAAAGAAAAAAAAGTCTTTATAAGTAGTTTCCCCATTATTGAAGTTAAAGAGGTCACATTAAAAAAAAATCAATTCAAATCATTTTATTTTCAAAACGCAATCAAAACATGAAAAAAACGTTAAAGGTAAAGACCAGTAATGGTCATGCGATTGCATTGTGAAAGAAACGTGGAATCGATCAGAAAAGGTTGATCATCTAGCATCTAGCATCTGCAAGGTTCTGGAATCATCAAAATGATAAGAAATTTGGCCCATTCTTCGTAAAGTTACAAGCACTATACACAGAAAGATGTATATGGGACTACCCTATCTCTCTCACCAGACCATGAGAGAAATAAATTTACCAAATATATGAATTAGTAGGCGGTTTCCCGGCAAATTTTTTATCATCATGTATATAGTCAAAACATATTCTTTCACATGATTGGTAATGAGAGCTTCCATTTCATTTTTTGAAATTGAGGCGTTGCCAATACTGGTCTTTACCGTTGACAAAAAATAGAATATCAAATGACATTTGACCAGTTGAAAACAATATTCATTTGACCTACATGTATGACATTTTAGTGATAAGCTTTGTAATATATAAATGCCATTAAATCTAATGTATTACAAGTTACAACACTCTGAACGAGTAGCAACCACATGTAGTATAAATACCATTGGATCAAATGTATTACAACACACTGATAAGTACGAACCAATACGCATGTTTGTTTTGAGCCCCTGATTTGCTTTTGAGTATTTCATCACTACCAGCTGTGCCTGCAATATGGGCACGCCAGGGATCACTATTTGAACGAGGTGAAAGGTCAAATAGTTAAAGTTACCTGTGCGATATCTGTTCTGTCTGCTGTGGCTGGTAAGATCACATGACCTGTTGGGTTGAGCTTGTTCTTGGCCGCTATCATCACGAGGAGATCCATCATTTGTAATCTAAACAATGGTCAAAATTATGCAGATGTCATGTTAACAGTGATTATGAAAACGCACACATGAAAGACAGCTAGAACATGTTTCTGAAGACCATGCATTGCTGGTTTGGTTACTTTTCTCTGACTTTGTGTACAATATTTCTACCATTGTTATCTATGTGGTTGTATTTTTATTTGCATTTGTAATCAAACTTGAAGTTTTGGTTTCAATGAAGAAATAATAATAATAATGAAACTATATTGCAGGTGATTTTAAGAACAAAAAAGTCTAATCTCAAACATAAATATGTACAAGTTTGTGTAAAACAACCATATCAAGATGCAAGAATTTCACTGTGTGATCTTTCCCTGCTCATTCCTGTAAATATACATTTTATTTGATATTTCTATGCATGCTTTCTTGCAGATAACAAACCAACTTGTGATTTTATTAAAGTGGTCTAAAGTTTTGTTCAACAATGATAGCATTAACTGCCTCAAAAGTACTTCCATGACAAAATAAATAAAATATTTCAAATTTATATGAGTGGAAGATGGGATATGAAATGAAGAAAGGTATCTGTGCATCTACAACAAAAGACCCTATGCACAGTCGCTTGTCTGTGTGTTATACCAAACAGAAATATAAACCATACTTTGCTTTATACACGTTTATAAAATGGGTTCAAGAATATAGCCAATGAGAAACCTCGAAATGGATCACATGTGCATACACTAATTTCAACCATATACATGTACGCTGGGGTGTATTTTGGTGATAACAACCAAATATTCTCGACTTTGTACTCATATTGTAGAACCATCTTATAAAAATAAATGCATGGTTAAGTCACAATGAGACGGACAATGAACTCAAAAAGTCATTTTCATTATCCTACTGTGACTTATCGTGTGTGAAGTGCATAATGCGCTCGCAAACATGTATTATTTGTATAAGGTATGTTATCATTTTGCAACTGGATGTGTTCTGTTTGGGGTGGTTTTATGACATCATTTTGGAAATGAAAAAGTAAGTTTAATATTGACTCACTTTGCATCGACCGTGGATGTGATTGTGGTACCAGCTGGTAATGTAATTTCCAATGTTCTCTGCCCCGTACTCCTGGTTGCTTCCCCTCCGCTATGGGTGGATGAAAAGCTGTTAGAAGGAGAGGGCGGGGCTCCATTTGAATGAGTGGTAGTAGATCCGTTGCTAGGTGGGGTTCGGTGTACAGATGGTGCTTTGGTATGACTGGGAGGCTCAGCAGGGATACCAGTAGTCTTAAAAGACTTCTTGGACCTGAAAAGACAACAAAATTACAGGTTATATTTTTTTTCATGATATAATTCCATAACCTACATGGACTGATGTAAAAACTTATATGTACATGTACCGGTACATGTCCTGCAGAAAATATAGGTACTACAATATTTCTTAAAGTTCCATAATTCTTTTAACGATAATCAACATGGACCGATTGACATTTATAAACAAACATTTATATGTACATCCATGTACGTGCAGAAAACCTGAATATCACATTTCTTGTATTTTGATACAAAGATGTTTCTTTCCAAATGCACATGACAAATAGTACTGACTACTGAGTTGCTCATTCATTATTCACAAAAAGACCATTTGTCAGTGAAAATGTACAAGTAAATGAAAAAAATATCCATTGTAAATGTAAGAAATATTTTAGGATAGCGTCAATGTTAGTCCCCACTCTAACTCGTACATCAAAAATTTATTTGCTGACAGTTAAAGGCATGTAAAATAATAGTGCAAATACATGTACAAGTAATATGTAGACTAATGAGTAACTCAATAAACAACCACTTGGTTGGTTAAGTTTTTATTACATATCCACAAAATAAAAAGTCAGGAATTTCAAAATGAGAGCCCATTGTATTAAAATGGATACAGTGACAAGTTTGTCTGCCTCACAGATAGCTCCAGCTACAGTTATCTTGTTATTGATTTAAAAGCTAAAAAGCTAAAAGCTAAATAAAGAACTACCAGTATGGTAATTTTGGTCTGAGCCAACTACATTTAATACACATAAATATCATTAAACTTGACAGACCAAGTCCAATACCATGTTGTACATTAAGTCTTTCATGTACAATTTGACTTTGGTACCAGAAGCATTTTTTTCAGACTGAAGTCCAAGATATATCTGGCAATTAGTATTCAGGTCCAAACTGTTCTTAATTGTATGAAACTGTTAAAGTTCCAAAACCACATGTTTGCAGCCAGAAGGGCCTTCATTCTGTATTGAGGCATATGAGTTAATGTCCTTTTGGCTCTATAAAGCAGACAACATTATCAATAACAATTAAGCTCTCAATTGCAACTCAAAAATATCATGGTATTGTTCACAATGAAATAGCCTTTTCAATTTACAGTTTACGACGCTCAAATTTTATTGGTTGTATTTTAAGTACAGAGAAGTCGACTGTTTATATTGCTTCTTGGTCACAAGGTTAAAAGTAATGAGTGTTTGTATTTCATCTCTAATTTTCTGCAGAATAAACAAACTAGTCCCACCCTCCTCTACATAATGCAAGCTAGTACATGTAATTAAAGTAGTTTTGGCAACACCCATATTAATTATGAACAGCTGATTCTTATAGGAAATTGGTTAACAGATTTTCGCAAGAAACCCAAAACTAAATTACAAGCTCAAAGAAAATATTCAGCTACATGTAAATTAGAGACTGGCGTTCAATAGGCCATTTTCATTATAAATGTAATCAAATTTAATACATAAATCTTTGTTCAGTGCCATTCTACAAACTATTTAATTCACAACATGTACAGGTAAGTCAGTTTATTCAAATAGTCAGAATGCAAATTGCATACATTAATTGATTCTATGTACATGTAGGACAAACATTATTGCTTGTTCTACCTAACAACACAGAGTGTACGCACTTCACATTCTGACGATATTGACAATTGAAATACAATTATTCATAACAGGTGAATGAAATAATTTGTAATGAGGCACTTAACACAGATTTGTGCATTAAATTTAATTACATTACACTAACGGCCTTATTGGCTAACAGATTTTCACAAGAAAGACAACACTAAATTAGGCTTATAAGCTAAAAGAAAATATACATCCAAGTTAGAGACAGGCATTCAACCAATTATTTTGGTGGGAGGGATGGGTATGTCAATAAAGCAAGTATAAAAAACACAACAAACACAAAGTAAATTGCATGTAGGCCTATACTTCTCTATAAAATGACAATAGGTGGAGGGGTCTTGTTAATTATTTTTGAAGGAGGTAATTTGAATTTTATAGGAGGTACCATCACTGCGAGGGAGCGAAGCGACCAAGCCTGAGGGAGCGAAGCGACCGAGGGGGGAGGGTGTGGGAGGGGGGTGTCCCCCCTCCCACGGTAGGGACCTTTTGGGATTTTCCACTTGAAATCGTGCAATCTGGTGCATACCTAAGAAGAAAATTTGTAGTTATCTTTCCTACCTTGTATTACACATATATTGTAATAAACACACATATTGTTCATGTTTAATATCATAACTCATAAGCAAAGTTATTAAGTTGATAATTATTTATCACTTTGTACCATTACTTTGTAATGTTTAATTAAACTGAGATGATGCACCATACTCAATCTTTCTACATCATGATTTGTTGAATACATGTACAGTATTTAAATAATGGGCAGCAGAGGCTAGATTTTGATTTTTTTTTTACTTGTGACTTTTATTTGGCTCCCCATATGAATTCTCATTTAATTATTTTTTTTTGACATGAAATTATTGAATACATTTAAGAATTTACTTCAGTTCCTGTTCATTTTATAATGTTATATCACTGTTTTTCCTGACAAAGTGAAGACACTGTATATTTGTTTATTCAACTGCGATCGGAAGTTAGTTTTGAATATTCGCGGAGCGCGAGCCTGCATATATCATGCGAGCTAGCTGCGGGGGTCCGCCGGGGACGGCCGTGGCCGGCCTAAACTCAGCCGAGTTCAAAACTCTGTTGCCGATTTGCGCATCTCAGAATCTAAAGTACGTTGTCTCTAGACATTGCACGCACGTGTAGTAGGCCCCAGTTGCCGTGATCTTCAAATATCAAATCGGCAACGGATAGTTTGGTTACAGCGAGCTAGCTTCAGTTTTGTTATGATCAGTGTGTATATATTTTGTGCAGTGCATGCATCGTCTTCTCGCGTGCACATCGGGATCGCAATGGGGTAGGGACGGGCGGGCTTGGCCGCCGCGCTGTGGGGGGAGAACTGCGATGTAACGTTAGATAGATGGGTCTAGGTAAGTACGGACGACGTCGCGTTCGTGATCGTAAGGGATTTCGTCGACTGCGGCCGTGTATGTGCGGCACTAATTATATCTTGGACGAAAATTAAGGAAATTTTGGATTAGCATTGATTTAGATCTACTTTCTGTGATTTTTGCAAGGTTTATTATAGGAATTATAGCCGGTAAGAAACGAGTGAATAGGCGGCAAGTTTTACCGGTTACCGGCTTTAAACGACAGCCCTGTAGGTGATAATGGCGCTCTCTCTCTCTCTCTCTCTCTCTAATGCGATCACAAAAACGGCATTCTCTCTCAGTCTCTCTCAAATGCGATCACAAAAACGGCATTCTCTCTCTCAAATGCAATCACAAAAACGGCTCTCTCTCTCTCTCAAATGTAATCACAAAAACGGCTTTCTCTTTCTCTCAAATGCAATCACAAAACGGCTTTCTCTTTCTCTCAAATGCAATCACATAATGGCTTTCTCTCTCTCTCAAATGCCATCACATAATGGCTTTCTCTCTCTCTCAAATGCCATCACAAAAATAGCTTTCCCTTATGGAAATTGGTGCAAGCTTGCCGCGAGCTTGCAGTGCAAGCTTGCAGCAAGCTTGATCTGCGAGCTTGTTTCAAGCTCGCCCGCGAGCTTGTTTCAAGCTCGTTACTAGCTTGCAGGGTTCCAAAAATGCAAATGAGTTATATCTGTCAGCCAATCAAAACAGAGGAAATATATTTTCAGGTCTAACAATCTGCAAGCTTGCGCAAGCTCCCAAGCTGGTAAAAAAAGAGAAGCGTGCAATCTTGCACCGAGCTTGCATGCTTTTGCAAGCTTGCGTGGTAAAAAATCCAAATGGTACCCTCAGCCAATTACAAAATATGCAAGCTTGATGTTAGCTCGTCGCAAGCTTGCCGCAAGCTTGCTACAAATTAAATGGAATAATACTAACAGTATGGACAATAACATTGACAGAGATCTACAAAAGATACATCATATATGTATCAACTGGTTTTAATGTTACCTGAGTTTTAAGTACATTTCAATGACATTGTAGTGCTGCAGCTAGACTTCTGAATACTTGTACATGTAATAACGACTGTCTGAAAACATTGACAAAATATTATTCACAATTTTTGATATCTCTATAAAAAAAAATTCCCTCTCAAAAATGAAAGAAAATGTAAGGTATTGCCATGGCAAGTCTGGCACAAATTGAATACATAGAAGTGGAGAAAATTTGTTCCCGAAAGACCTGTGGGTGCCATCTTTTTTGGGGAAAAAACACATAGATCTAAGTCTAGTCTAGTCTAGTCTACATAGTATAAAACCTATACCTTTTCACAATTGATGTAAAAACATACACGCACGCACGTCAACACAAACACACACACTCAGAGACACAAACGGGGTTGAACAAAATGCAGATAATGGATTTTGTTGAATCATTTTTTTCTCTCCCACTTAATTTGTTACCTGTTTACCGCACACACACACACACCCTCACACACACACATACCCTTAGAATCAGGGTAAAAACTAAAACACACACACATATACAAACAAAGAGGTAGAGAGATAGACTGAGAAATTGCGTCCAGAGCCGTTTCAGATTATACTAGATCTAGAATTGGAAGTTATGGGCCTATAACTAGTCTAGACCTAGACCAGCTTAAACCAGAGACTATCGCCCACACTGACCCTGTCAAATTCAAAATTGCCCTGACGTCTCCACATCTACAAACTAATTACACCCTACCCGTTAAGTTAAAACTCAGACGAGTATCTTGGAGGACCAACCGACCAAGTACCAAGTAGGCTACCTACTAGTACTACCTAGTCTAGCTAGTTTAACTAACATTTTTTTGGTGATGTGGGACTGAGTCTGAGTTTTACATTATTTAATGAAAATTTTTCAAATTATTACAATTTTCCTGTTTTATTTTCATTTTAATATTGCTTTCCAGAGATTTATATGTTAAATGTTGTTGTGAATTATTATAATGTAAGTGCAATATCTCACAAGTACTTACCATTTTGAAGTTGATTCACACTTGACCAGTTCACAAAATGTTCAACAAAACTTTAAACCAACCACAAAAAATGAACTATCTTGGAATGGCCAATAGAGGGCGCGTGACATTTTTCTGATTAGGATCTTGTTGGCACTGGGAGTGTTATCTTTGGAAGTCAATAACTTTTTAGTAAGAGAAGTAATGAATATAAAATTTTCACAGTGTAATAAATGAATATAAATGCATTTTTTACAGTAATTCTTTAGGATTTTCATTGTTTCCTCTTTTTTTTACAGATACGAACAAAAAGTGATAAATTATGATTTTAGTGAAAAAAGTCAAAAACTTACATTTTAAACCCTAAAAAAGGTTCAAAATATCATCAAATATTATAAATATTCATATCATGTGATAGATAATTTCATTATCTTTCATTAGACACAATATTCATTAAAATTGAGGCTCTTTTTAACAAATGACATGTAAAAAACAACTGTTAGGCGAAATCAGGGTCAAATAAAGGTCATTGACCTCTGAAATCAGGCTCCACCACCCACAACACACAAGACATCACTTTTCAGACATGTCTTAGGATGTTTTATCCAAAAATTAAAACAAAACACTTGGTCTTTTTTGTCAATTAAAGAAATTCAAGCAGGCTATTGGACTATTAGTTTTGCTTTTGTTTAAGAATATAGTTTTTGAATCAAATCGTTTTCCGGCTAGATTTTAGCAAGGTTTGATTAAACGCTCATTTAAATTATATATTTCGTTTCAACCATTTTTGTTGACTCTTGCCTGGTCTCTCGTAAATCACAGTGAAAAAGGAAATCATTTTTAGAGTGTTGGATGGTGTACCTTTTTGTACAGTGAAAAGTGAGTCATGATGCGATATTTAATGTTTGTTTTATGATCATCCATCTTTAATCCTTTTTCAAAGGTATAATGCGCTATAAGAACTGTACTATTATTATTATATGTGTATAAAGATCCCCTATTTTATACCTCATTAGCAAAGAATCAAAGGTTTTGAGATAATTATTGAACAATTTAATTGTGCATATAAACTTTTGTGCTGTATGTTTACAGTGACAATAATTTGGTCATAGATGGGGTTTGTCCATAGCAGTCTGACATAAGTTTGCGGCAAGCTTGGCAGGGCTTTAGATTGCACCCAGCAAGCTCCGCAAGCTTGCTGCAAGCTTGCAGGGCATACACTGTCGGCCTGCAAGATTGCCAGGGCTTTAGATTGCGCTCCTGCAAGCTTGCAGGGATATCCTCTTTGTCTGCAAGCTTGCAAGAGCTTTAGTTTGCGCCCCTGCAATGTCCGCAAGCTTGCAGGGCATACACTGTCGGCCTGTAAGATTGCAAGGGCTTTAGATTGCGCTCCTGCAAGCTTGCAGGGATATCCTCTTTGTCTGCAAGCTTGCAAGAGCTTTAGTTTGCGCCCCTGCAATGTCCGCAAGCTTGCTGCAAGCTTGCAGGGCATACACTGTCGGCCTGTAAGATTGCAAGGGCTTTAGATTGCACCCCTGCAAGCTTGCAGGGATATCTTCTTGGCCTGCAAGCTTGCAGCAAGCTTGCATGAATATCTCTCTTTGCCTGCAAGCTTGCAGCAAGATTGCTGTAAGATTGCGCGCAAGTTTTGCAAGCTTAAATTTGTAATGCAATCTTATTAAGCTTGCCGCAAGCTTCTAACAAGCTTGTAACAAGCTTGCCGCAAGCTTAAGTTTCTGTAAGGGTTCTTTCTCTGTCAAATGCAATCACATAATGGCTTTTTCAATCTCTCTCTCAAATGCAATCACAAAAACTGCTTTCTCTCTCTCTCTCAAATGCAATCACAAAACAGCTTTCTCTCTCTCAAATGCAATCACAAAACAGCTTTCTCTCTCTCAAATGCAATCACAAAAGCGGCTTTCTCTCTCTCTCAAACAACAGCGGCTTTCTCTCTCTCTCAAATGCAATCACAAAACAGCTTTCTCTCTCTCTCTACAATAATGCAATCACAAAACAACAAATAGAAGAAGGTGAATTTGAGTTTCTCTTTTAAAACATCTAGCCATATAGTTGACCTTTAACTTCCTACATTATATTCTGCAAATATTTAAAAATGATCTGCTCACAATTTAACCACTAGCTCCAATTGCACTTTCACTCAAAAGGTGTTTATTGTTTATATTTTCACTAATCCAAACACTGAATAGTTATTTTAAGCCAGCTAGTTCTCGTGTTTCTTGATATGCAGTTCCACCGCCAGAATTCAATATTGTCTTCAATATACATGGTATAGGTACGTCAACATGCTGTTAGACTATATTTCACCATTTTAAAGTGAATTCGGATCGGCCCTCATAACATTCAACACAGAAAGCCAAACCCATTCTCAACTACCAACCTTGGAAAACAGCCTCCACAGCACTCCATGGTAATTTCTATGCGTTTCTCAGAGTCAGACACTCCTTACATGATGCACTATGACTCAAAGCATATACTCTGCAGGAGGTAAGTATCAAGCACAGCTAGCAATCAACAAGCCAAATCTGAACTTTCCCCTGCTGTAATGGACACTGCACTCAAGAATGTCACACATGTATATTTCACAAGAAACAAACCAACTCTAAATGTACAGCAGGGTAGGGATATATACACTCTATCCAACTTCCAAGCATTTTATAGAACTGAGGTGAAAAACAACACTCAAGAATGTTCCTACACTCCTGTGCACTGCAAGGAGAGAAGTTCACAAATTATATCCGTAGTAAACATCTCAGGAGAGAGTCTCGCTGCTGTATTAAAGTGAAACAGGACCGTCATACAGTGCCCTGCCCACTATTATATGAAAAAGGGAAGGTACCCCCTGCATGAATACACCCCATACAACAATGGAAGACCAGTATAATGTATACAGCGGCTCTGAAGAGTACAGAGTTCTGTTGACTTGAATAGGAAGAGATCTAGGGGAGGGAACAATAGAGAATGCAAAGAAATCAGAACAATAAGGACCGGTCTTCAACACACAATAGACCAAATAAAGAAGGGATTCAGTTCATGTTTTCTCTCCTACTTACTATACTTACTCACTAGTATTTGAGCTTCAAATCTACATACCACATAAAGCCTGTTGGTAAGAATTATAAGCCAGCCAAAATAATTCACAAACTCTATACTACTGTAATCTACATCAATTCAAAATTATGTTTACTGTAAGTATTATTTACATGATTTACCTGTGTAGGCCTACATGTATGAATAATTTCAATATTTTTAATGTAGAAAACAATAATCACAATTACCGGTAAGTTTTTAGATTGTTTTCCTTAAAGGTATTACCGTATTTGCCGGCGTAAAGGCCGCAGTATTTTCGGGTGAGAAAAAATCAAAAAGTCGGGGTGCGGCGTATACGCAACAACAACAAAATTCAGCGGTCAAAACATCACGTCCATTATTTGTAGGCAACTTCATACAACAAAATATATTAACAAAATTGACTTGAAAACACATCGGACAAGATCTTTTGTGAACCACGTCAGCAGCAAATTTGAAGAAGTTATTTTTTTAATCGTTGTGCAACCAAAGAAATAAGAAGAAAACTGACCAGAAACTCGTACTTGTAAAGTTGTAAAAATGTCCTTAAGAACACTGATGATTGCGCTCTGTGCATCTCCGAAGGTGCGTTGGATTTGTTAGCAACTCCAGCCCCGTAGCTCCCCACCACAGAGTGTGTGAGTAAGGTATGATTTTGGTACCTTATCCACACACTCTGTGGTGGGGAGCTACGGGGCTGGAGTTGCTAACAAATCCAACGCACCTTCGGAGATGCACAGAGCGCAATCATCGGTGTTGTTAACTTTTCAGTAAGATAATTCTGAATTATAATTGAGACTATCTAATTAATTAAAGCGACAAACTAACCTCGGTAGATCTCTAATAACAATACAAAAGCTTGTTTATTTTCTCCATTTGACGGTACGATAGGGGTAAGACCGGATAACATTATAAAAAAAAAAAACATCCTTCCACCATGCTTCCACCCTGCGATAGGTTGGCCATTCTGGTTTCTGTATGCATGCGAAGCGCCCCCTAGTGTCCCATGAATGTGCTAATCTGCCTAAAAATCGATGAAGATTTGCTAAATTACGATCATTTTTTAGGTAAACTTCCTGTAAATTTATAAAATGATTGATAATTTTGGTATTAGTTTGTAGGAGAAATAGAGTTCTACGGGAGAATTACAATTATTTTCTTTTGTCCGTTTTTTTTTTTTCCTTTTTTTTTTTTCTCTACGAAATGTCAAAGTTGGGGGTGCGGCCTATGCGGGGGTGCGGCCTTTACGCCGGCAAATACGGTACAAAGTTTTGGGAAATTTTGAAAAATGGTTGGATAGTGATTCTTTACAATTTTGATATATTTGGATGCCCCTGCATGTGGATGTATTAAAAACACTAGAATATTTAGCCCTTAAAACACTTCTGCTTTCGAGAAAAATTGAATATAAAGATTTACCGGTACTCCCGGTAAATGTTGATAAATTTCAAATAGCTCCTACGGCCGTACAATGGTAACTGCGACCATAAAGATCTCAGAATATGTAGTTGTGGTATATAATTTCCGAACGGGAATAGCTAATCGGTCGATTTTAGTCAAGAAACATTGTTTTATAGCTTAATTAATATCTTGACCTAGAGAGGGAGCTATACAACATAAAGTGTTTATTATTTACAATTTCATAAATTTAGAGTCGATTTCGACCGTGACAACGATCACTGAATATTGTAGGATCGCATATATGCTTCCAATATGTTCATTTGAACCAAATTCATGACCCCATACCAAAACTTTGTATTACCTTTAAAAACCTAAATAAACCATGTCAATTGGTGTCAAATCAAATCACAAACATGTAGAATCCATCTTCAACACATGTAGAACTAGAAAAGTAACAGTAGGAAAGGAGACAACTAATAGGTAAGATTAAATGTTTTTAATTACATCAACATTAATTAAAATATTTATTAAATGAAGACAAACAAAAATGTGTGATGTCATTATTTCAGTTTCATTATTTCTTATGTGCTTCTATTATTTTCCTAGAAGAAAAATTCCAACATTATCCTATTAATGTTTGCAACTTCATGCAATAAAACTAACTATTTTCTGTATTTTATGCAGATGTTTTTCTTACTTTGTATTCTAATAAATAGTAATTTTGTAATATATATTTTATCCAAAGTTCAATCTGTTTCATACAATTAAATTATTCCATATTAGAGTTCACAGAGTAGTGTTTTAAAACATGTTATCACCAATAATGGTAAAGGCAAGATGAAATCACTTTTTTTGAAAAAAAATATTAAAATACATTTATGACACCAAATTATGTAAAATAATTGATGCAGACTAAGCGAATGACGTCAGAAACACATGTGTTGCTATGAGATAGTGATCTCCAGATAACACATAACAAATGTCATTCATATTCTTATAACCAGTAGTCTGGTTTTCCTAAAACTTTTTTTGCCTATTTTCTGTTTTTCTGCTTCCACTAAATGTAAGTTTTATTTGGACCCGCTGAATTGGCCTCCAAAAGTGTTGCCATTTTTTAATCTGATTGCTTCTCAGTTTTATTCCGACCTGTTTTTTCTAATCTTATTGCTTTTCCACAAATCAATTTGATGTTATTGATCAAGTGTTTCCTTGATTTTCTTTCCTTGATGATTTCATTACTTTTGATTTATTTTTATGCTAAAAACTTTAATAATAAATTGCGGTATCAACAAATGTTTTCAAAATAACGGAAAGTTCAAAAATCATATTTATTTTTTACATACAGGTACATGTGTAATGGGCGACACAGAAACAGTCCCGGCAGGAGAAAGTCCCGGTAATACACCGCTACCCATAGCCTAGGACAAATTTAGTGATTAGCATTCAAGCTTTCAATTCATAGTTTTCATAGTAGAACTTCCTGTTTGAAACATCTACCGGTACTGAATTTGGTACTATGCGGTCTATGCCTCAAGCCCAACAAACCAAGATTTTGCTTTAAACCTTTAAAAGTGACTGAAATTTTCGACTCAGGAATATCAGGGCAAAGTTTAGCTCATTTCCATTTGAGTTTTTATGTTGTATGTATACAGGGATGGGTTGGACTTTGGAGTAAGTGTCTCCTAACTCCTAAAGTAGTGTACACACATAGCGTGATGTTTAACATCAATTACAAAGTCTGGCTCAGTTAATATTTAAAATTATTGTTTCAACATTCAAACTAATTACTATCTATAACCTCAAAACAATGAAGAAAAAGAAAATCAGGAGAAAAAATGTAGATCCATTTTCTACATCGAGGTTTTCTTTGATTTCGAACAGATATTAATGTATTAATCACATTTTAATCTAATCTATTTTTTCCATAATTACCATAACTACATGTACTCTTACCCTAACAAAATATATTGTACAATTCATATGTTTACAAATATATTCTGCTACATTTTCTCTGGAATGTAAATTGTACAGGTACATGTAGGTCTATTTTACCAACAGCATGCAGACCACAGTGATTGCTATCTGAAGGACTTTTCTATAGGCTAATCTCAAGTGTTATGAATATATGCTTGCTACAGTGAACTTCAATCACAGCATTCATGGTACAATAAGTCTGAGTCAAAGCATTTACTGGTATTTACATTTTTTCGTGAATTATATTTTGTCCTAATAAATTGAGAGATAATCTATAAAGCAAGCCTGCAAAATAATTGATGCAGCCTTAATACACAATAGACATCGACAGTACCCTAAATGCAGAAGACTTCATGAAAATTGATGGGGAATGGGCATGCAAACATGCATACCGGTAAATGATTAGATCGTCTGTTTAATTAAAGCCAGAAAGGCATAAAGTTTATTAATTCACAATTTCACATATAATAAAATGATGAACTTATTAAAACACCGAGTTAATGCCCTACTGGTTTTAAAGCAAACAAATACTCTGTATGCATTTGACTTTGACCATTGGTAATCATGAGAAAAAATTGATATACCGGTAACGATGCATTCCTTTATAACATACACCCACACATGATAGCAAACACACATGAACTTACCACACAAAAGACATGGTTGTCAATTAATCAAACATGCATCTGTGTATATTCCAATTACAACATCCAAGTTCAGTTCCATACAACATGAAAATTAAATGGATTAATCCCGATTAATCCCGATTACCGATGACTGAAACAGAGCATCATTCATTCCCGTCTCTTTCCTCCGGCTCGAATGTTTTAAGAAGTGATAACGTACAGATCACACGTTAGTAGAACACTAACAAAACATATACACGCCCCACTTATTAGCATGCGGAATATAAAGGAACTGTAGAGCGTAGATTGGACTGCGACTGTGGTATATGTTTGTTTTGTAGCACAGAGTCTAGAGAGTGCCTTTATCAATCTGATATCTCTCTTCTCATATCTATTGTTCCAGCAGCCTTGATTCTATTCAAAGGAGTCAGCCATGTGTGTGCACAAGGTGAATATTTTAGAATTGACTCAACAAGGAGGTCCTCTATCGAGACAATAGGACAGAGAGAGAGAGAGAGAGAGAGAGAGATTCTGAGAGAGAAGGAGAGACAGAGAGAGAGAGAGTCTGAGAGAGAGAGAAAGAAAGAGAGAGGGGGTAGACAGAGATGGAAAGGGGAGGGAGGGAGGGAGGGAGGGAGGGAGGAGGGGAGGGGGAGGGGGGAGAGAGAGGGGGAGGGAGAGAGAGGGGGAGGGAGAGAGGGGAGGGAGAGAGGGGATGGGGATGGGGAGGGAGGAAGGAGAGAGGAAATAGACAAAGAAAGAGACACAGAGGTGGGGGTGTCAAAGAGAGAGAGAGAGAGAGAAAGGGAGAGAGAGATAAAGAGAGAACAAGACAGGGACGGGACGAGTAGGGTACAGATATATTAAAGGAAGATCCAACCCTAATAGCAAACGACTCTAAAAGAAAACGAAAAAAATGGGGTTATAACATGATACTTTGTAATAAGCGCAGTCAAGTATAATTATTGTATAGTAGCTGCGTTAGTTAAATGGACATATTATTAATAAATTAATCTGCAAATCAATTACACTAGCTTTAAACCTGCACAAATACATTAACATTGCTGAGTTGTGAAGAAAAAAACTTCTACAAACGATATATTTATTTTTTGTTTTTTTGTTGGGGGGGGGGGGGGGGGGGGGTTCAGATAAATGAATACCCGGTACTCATTTAGTGCTTTAAAAAGGTTGGCAATCATTGGCAATAGGCCAAAAAAAATCGCATTATTATGAATTTTACATCTGTGTTTTAGGTTGAAAGGGTTGTTATAGGGGTTCATCTTGCTTTAACAAAAAATCAACCAGATACTTTATTTCTCTGGTCGGTCTTCAACCAACTGTTAGAGGGTTCACTGGTCCGACAGCACACAAGAACAACAATTTCTATCTAGCGGGGTTACCCTTATGAGGATGGTCAGTCTCATGGGCCTTTACAACTTATTTCTTTTGAATTTCTTTCTATATTTTCTTCTGTATTCTTTCTTTGTTTATCTCATAGGCTATCAATCTAGCATGACCTTTGTCAACGTCGGTCTCGTGAGCTAGCTATTGGTCTACTGGGATAACCCTATCATAATAATAATAATAATAATGAAAACAATCTGGATTTATATAGCTCTTAATACGAAATACCGTCTCTAAGCACTTTATTACAGATAATATTACCCCAGTCATCAGATTCATTCACGCACAATGTGCACCATCTCCACTCCCTGGGAGTATTTCTACCACATGGTCACTGTGAGGGCATGTGGCAATTAATTACTTTAATACACAAATGCTTTCGTCATCCTACCAGGTCCCCATTTCTCTCCTGGGTATGGAGTATCAAATGTAAATTAATGCCTTGTCAAACAAAAGACATTAGTACTGTGTCAGGAATCAAACCCAGCACGACCTTTGCATTTCAAGTCAAGTGCTTAAACCACTTGGACAATGACACCTCTACGTCGACAACTCTATATCGGTAACAAAAGTTGTTTTGACGGTCTTTCTTGTCTTTTTAATTAAATTCACTTGCATGTAGTAAAAAACATATGTATATTCCCATCTAAAAGTCTGGAAAATATTGCTTAAAAAGTTTTAAAAATCACACAAATGTGTCCAGCAATGTTCACATTCTACCCAAGTTCTTGGTGTCTTTTCAGTCAGGGTTTCATCATTTTCATGTTTGATTTAACACTCTAGTGCATGTACGCCTACATGGTACATTCTTTAGCCAAGCAAACATCCTTTATACTGAATACAATCAATGCATGTCATAACAGTCAAAGTCAAATCAGCAGGTAAATTGCCCAGGGCAAGTACATCATCTACATCATTGGTACATGCCATTGAACACACTACATAAATGTTTGAAAGAAATATTTGTTGGTTTTATTTACCTGCAACAAGTGAACATCATCTCTAAAATTCATTTGTTGTTGTCCTCCTCCAAAAAACAACAACCACAACACAAATTATTTCCAAGACAATTAAGAAACCGATGAGACAGCAATACCTCCAGGGAACTGAACTAAATGCGAGTATACATGTATTCCTGTGTATAAGCCTTGAGTATTACGTGTAGCTTGGAAGTTCTAAGGTGGGGTTCTTTGCTGCCCGATTACAAACCTTACAAGTGATTTCTCACTACAGCTACTACCTTCAATAGCATGCAACCGATCAACTATAAATCATTCCTCTTTTGATAATAGAGGCAAAGGGAAAAAGAGGGGGGGATAATAGATCCACCAATCTTTGGTTTCCAGTTGGAATGGATAAAGTTCTTTTTTAGTTGTTTGGCCAGGCATATCTGGCATAGTTGAGCTGCTGGTGGTTATTCATCTGTGTTAAACACAATAAAGCTAGTGCTTTGGGGAATTGAAATTTGAAAATCGTATTCAATGGCTTAGTATTCATCTTTAGCATACAAAAAGACCGAGCCTGATAAATTGTGAGAAGAATCTGAGGGGAAAAAACATGGGAAAAATTTATAATAAATAGAATGCAAGAAAAACTAAGGTTAAAGAGCATGGGAAATAATATTTAAATAGGTCTCCTTGCAAGTTTCTTCAGGACCTCAAAAGTTTGTGCCCCTATTATTTAAAATACAGCATATGGTATCATTTCTGTTGAGGCCTGTATCTTTTGATATCATACTGTGTAGTGGTGGTTAATAAACCTGACTGCTAAGAAGTAAGCAACCAAACGGCCGACGGCTTTAGTTCCTCTCCGAGGGACCTGGTAATGAGGATTAATGCCTTACCAAAGGGCACTAGCGCATTGCCTTGGTTTCGAACCCGGGTCACCGGATTACGAGACCACTGCTCTACCAACTGAGCTAACTGAGCTATATGGCGCCTCCTCAACTGCAGGCTTATGAATACGCAAATTAGCTGGCTAATTTGAGATTAGGCTAGTTAAAATAGCTGGTTATTTTGCAAATTCAGTCCGATGAAAACAGGCCTATTGTGTATGGCTTCGCACATCATGACTGCACTATCAGAGGATGATCCCCCATTTCATTTTCTCTAAATTTTTAAAAATAATAAACTTTCTTATTCTGTGTATGATTTGCCTCAAACTTGCATTCAACTTTTTCTCAGAATTTCTTCTGTTTAGATCCATACTAATTAAAAACACCATCTTTTGTAGTTGATTCTCCTTTCAAACACACAGGATCTAATTTCATGTTTTTGTTTTAAATTCTTTATATATTCAATGTCGCTTATTTACCCACATAAAAACGTAGTACTACTTCACCTCCCAAATTACCATTACTGTGTGTGCAAGGCCTAGCAAAGCACCTACAATCATCGGACCATATTTATTCACGTACATGTATTACAATACTGTTGGGCAAAGGGCTGCTTATTGGGGAGAAATAAACAACTTTTTGTTTGTTGAGTGGGTGGAGGAGTATTGACATGTATATAATTCATATTGATAAGAGCTACTGAGGTGCAAAGTTTAGGTCAAAGAGAAAATCATTCTTCAAAGACACTAACATTCCGGAAACAAATTCCTCCGCTTTTGTTAATACGTACACACAAAAGCTATAAATTCTTGGGTTAATAGAGCTCTCAAAAACCACAAAATTGTTGATTGACTATTCAAAAGTGTACCGTAAAAAACTACTTATTTTTCAAACATACATGTACATGTTTATTTGGAGTATTCTCTAATCTCTATTGGTGTTTTTGTGTTCATTTCAAATCACATCTATTGAGAAGTTCATTAACCGTATATCCTCTACCCTTTTTTCCTATAATTATTGTGTTCAAAGTATATTGACTCATCCAAATACAGTATTTAGCAAACGCAGTGATAATGTACATGATTGACCTGGTAAAATTGTGGGAATAGTCAATAGTGGCATTAAGTTAAAGGACTCAGTTATTTGCAACCCAGAGCAAAAACAAGAATGAACAATTAAGTGGTTGTATATTTTCATCATACTTTAATTGCTTTGACAGACACATTGAAAATTTGAAACAAAAACATCAGCATGTTATGAGAGAGAAGGTTCTTATCTTAATTACAGAAAATAAATGGTCTACATATGCAAAGTGTGCAATCCTATAGAGATGAAGTTGAGTTCTGGTCAAGTATCAAAGATCTAAAGAATTCAAGGATATTTGAGGTTTAAATGGCTAAGAAAGTAACATTTTGATTTTGATTATCTTTCCTTAAATTAATACATATACATGTACACTGTACCTATTTATAAGGATGTTTCAGAGACATAGAACCTGTCACAAATAATGATAGTGAATCATTTTATGACGCTCATATTCATGATGTATTGTGTGTGGTTGGGTGATCTTTCTTTATTAGTAGTAAAGAGTTTCGATACCAGCAGACTTTGAAAGTGAATTTGTTTCTCAGGTAATCTTAGTCAACATCTGCAATTTTACCACTTCTGATCCTGATCGTCCAGCCTCTCTCTCTCTCCAGATTCATAACCTGGTTCACCGGTTCTTTTCAGGACTACACACACTCAAGAAAGAAAGATTACCGAGAGTCCTTTCAGGTCTCCACAATCCTCCCCCTCTCTCACATGGTGCAACCGGAAGCCTACTGTATATTTTCTGTACTTCTCTCCTACAATCTCAAGTAGTCCTCCGTTGGATGAAACCGATAGAATACTTATCCCTCACTCTCTCTTTACCTTCCATTCCCTTTCAAGTTTCAAACTTAACAGTCCTTTCAGGACTACCCACACGGTGAAACCACAAACCCCCAAAATTTTGTAACTCATGTTATTGTCAATTTTCACATTATGTCACACTTTCTTCCAACATTAACAAATCTTCAAGATGGTGATGGTTATCAGATCTGATTGTTTTTCCTCTCTAAAAAAAAGAAAAGAGTGACTTTTCACTACATTTTCATTTTTCACTCACCAGAGGAATCATGTCGTGATCACTTGACTTTGTTTATTTTAGAGGGGAAAAGTATCATAACACAACCCACACATTTGAGGACACAACTTGCCTGTACTCCAATGGGCGTTATTTTTAGCTATAAAGCATTGTATGAGTCATCCATTCATTGTACAGCTGCAGCAGCCAGCAACATTGACTAATTGATTTATTGTTCCCTTACACTCTGACAGTTATGAATATTTGATATAGAACATGCATATCAACCAATGTATTATAATCATCTACACAACACATTCTCTTTCTATCAGATAATGCATGTTGTCAGTATCAGCTTTGGGTACTTGTATTTTAAATAACCTGATTTACAGGAAATTCTACATGACATAAGAGTTTTGCTTACAAATATTTTATGTTGATACACCGGTATCTAAATTGGTATATATATTATATACCACTCTCTATGATATTTGGAAGAGAACAAAAAATGAAACTAGAATCTATGTTCTTTCCATGAAGACTGATTTCAAAGATAGCAAAGAAGTGTGTCTATGGCTAAAGAAAGACTTGAGAGGGGGGAGGGGGAATGAGAAGCAACAAAATGAAAACTACACAATAAATGAAGATAGACACAAACAATAACAACGATTTTGGAATGAGAATTAATATTTGAATGTTTTACATTATTTGGGGGAAGATGCTGCCATTGACCATTCAATTTAAATCAGGTAGAGTCTTTGTTTGGTAAATGTTTACCGGTATTTTTGTAGCACTTTCCTTTATTTGAAGTATTAGGAGAAACTTAGAAGTCAAAGAGGAAAACTAGAAAACATCAAGTGGACAGCATCCTTTTTGTTTCATTGCTTGACTAAAGCCAGTAGAGCTAAAACATTTACACGGAAGAAAACAATGACTTTTCAAACATGAAGACATACACAAAAATGCTTTGTATTCCTTGGGGGGGGGGGGGGGGGAACAGGATTAAAAGTGCAACCATACATATCTGATGATGATAATATGGCGATGTCTATAACGAGTTGACATGGATGATGGTTGATGGATCCAAATTGAAATTGCTACTTAAATTGATTTTCATAGAACTCCAATTCCTAAAACATGAAACAGGCAAGTATAATTAGCATTTGATCAGATAACTTTTCATCAATAAAGAATGACATGCAACCTCTGTTAAGCCCATTAAAGACATCTAGACCAACAAATTTAGAACCATTCTCTGCCAAGGTATCTATTCTCATGCATTTAGGGGCCTTCAACAATATCAAAATTAACCACTACCGGTATCTTATATGTGCAAATTTTCAGTTAATATCTATTAAAAAAGCAATTTCCGAGATTGTTCGTTCTTCAACAATGAATTATAAAGCGGAATGGAATTTTTGATGATTACATGGGAAGCAGGTCATTGTGTATACCACCAACCCACAGGCTTGGCAAGCATTGTGCCTTCAAATATTTTCACGGAAGGATGAATCGTAACAAATCCAACTATGTCAAAATCATATTGAGGTATGCAGGGTGATAAATGCAAAAACAAATCTAATAGCTAGAATTCTGGCATAAAAGCGGTGGATTTAAAGGTTAATTAAAAAAAACTAAAAAGGAATCAAAGTACCTTTCTCATCGTTTCAGTTCCTAACACCCAATAAATGGCACAATAAAGAAACAAATTACAATAGATTTCTCATGTGTGTGTGTGTGAGTGTTCTTAAAGTAGGAGTTCATTTATTATTATTATTTGTATCATTGCATAAGAGAAAGTTAGATCGAACAAGTTCTTCAAATTCCCCTCTTGGAAACATTCGATCAAATTGTTATCAATTTAAAAACGGTACAATACCACCCTACTTTCGCACTTAAAGAGCTCTACGAACACTGCCGAGATTTGTGACATCACACAAGGGACCCAATTAGCATTAGCAGATGATGTCCTATAGCAATGTAGTATGTACGCATTTCCCACCTAATAGCCCAGATTTGTGATGTTTTGACATTGACCATGTGTACTACATTGTCAAGTGTAATGAACCACACGTTCTAAATGTACTTTTTTAATTGGCATGCACCATACATTGGAGCTTCTTTCGTACAAACTCGTGAACAGAGTCATCATTCCGAAAGTCTATTATAATCAGCAAACTTGATTTAGGCTAGAAAGCTATTATTTTTTACCTATAATATCCTGTACATGTACCTTTCCTCAAATGAAAAATGAAAAACATTCATATTTCTTTCAAATTATATGTAATTTATATAAATATTTATATAAAAAGTTATTTGCACGCTAGCCTTACATTGCAGCTTTTTGTACAAACTTGTGAGCAGAGTCATCATTCCGAAAGTCTATTGTCCTTATAAATAAGCAAACTGGATAGAAAGCTATTGTGTTTTTTACCTTTAATAAACTGAAGGCCTACCTGTAGGCATTTCCTCAAATCATACAAATTCAGTGTAGTGAGAAATGCAAAACATTTATATTTCTTTGAAATTGCATGTTCAAACACAGAACGGCTATAATAATCACCAGTGTGAACAATATAAAGTACAAAAAAGCCTGATGATAACGTAATTAAGAGGCATAATGTTTGTATTTCAATTTCTACAATATTGGTACAGGACATATTACCGGTGAAGTGATTATTCCTAGCAAACATGAGACTAACTTTGATTTCACTCCATACAAATATTCATCATAGCGAAACGGCATCATGAGCTTTAACATTTAAGCGGATCTCATTAAAGATAAATCATAATGCTCACAAAAAGATTTCTAGACAACACCTTTTGAATCCTCCCGAAATGCAAACTCATTACAAAATTATTTAAAGATATACCGGTAGACCAGTAGTGGTAAAATTGCGGTTCAAGGGTTTTGGGTTCAAAATATCCATTCAATATTGTTTAAATAATGCCTTCAGATGTTTAGATGGCAATACTTCAACCTAAATTCGCAAAAAAGCAGAATTGCCCAAATGTTCAATTTTGGAGCGCATTTGCTGGCAAAATTTTTATCATCTCGTATTAGTAAAATCATATATTCTTTCACATAATTGGTAATAAGAGCTTCTATTTCATTTTTGAGAGGGGGGCGTTTCCAAAACTGGTCTTTACCTTTAAACACAAGTTCTATTGTTCAACCGTAGTTAATGGTTCCATGGTTCAAGATCAAGAGCTACTTGTACATGTACAATGTACGTGTGCAATTTCGAAGAAAACCCATAACCTGTTTAAAAGATAGTAGGCTCTCATGGGGAATTCTACATTATTTGGTATGTTTACCCGATAACAGGTGTCACCAAGATTAGCCTTCAGTTTTGTAACCAATAGGTCTTTCACTGCTCTAGAAACTGAAGACCATTGATACATTTAGAATTAATAAGCAAGCTACATGAAGACAGAGAATATTGTCTGAGGGATGGTAAACATGGAATTGCAGACCTAGCTCCCAACAACATTACAAATACTTGAGACACTCAACTCAAACATACGGCACATGATTACCGTATGCTTAACTGCGGGTGAAAAGATTAGTATTAAGTTGTAGCGCCATCAATGGCAGCACACTTCCAATCATGGGAATCAGACATGGATCAAATCCTCAATGTTTTGTTGAATTCTCAAATGTCTTCATCCCAGGGGCGGATGATTTAAATAAGGTTGGATTTCCCTTTAAGTTTAGCAGGTAATTATTGGAGGGTGGTAAAACAGTTCCCTTGTGTCATGCATAATATGCATATTCATAAACATTTGAAACAAATGTGACTCTTCAGTACTTGGAACACTTGCCAGATTAGTCTAGTGCCTAACGTATCAAAAAAATATACAGTTTACATTATTGAGTGGATTACTAAAAAAAAGGATTAAGAAATGTAAAGGGGGCTGCATGGCTGCGGATGAAAACATCCAATTTTAACATACATAAATAGACCTGTTATGTAAGTGTATTAATCTTCTGATTTTCAAAAGTGGTTGCAATCCATATCATTAGGAAATAGGAATAAATGACAGCTACTCTACCAATCAATATGAGAAGCGGTATAACTCAAAATTCCTATGCTGTTCTGGGCTTACATGTATTTGCAAATTTGTACACATTCTGTTTGTGGGTCTACAAACTTCACCAGTGTTCAAACATTTAAAGCAACATTATACACATGTATGTTACTCTCATCCTCAAGGTAAATTTTGAAATTTATTATTGATTTCTTAATAACCAAGGAGGCTCAATTCTCACCCTCCCTCTTCCTCCTCTTCCTCCCCTTCTCTCTCTCTCTCTCCACCCCCTTCTCTCTCTCTCTCCCTCATTTTTCATTCTAAAATCATGAAATCTCCACGCCAAAGTTTT